>OMLF01032273.1:7184-17468 GCA_900302615.1 Holocentrus rufus
TAATCAGGAAAAGCAATACTGAACAAGTCGTTTGACTGCCTGAAAATAAATAAATAAATAAATAAATAATTAAATAAATAAATAAATAAATTCTAGGTTTGTTTCTTCCTGCTCAACTGATTGGCTCAGCAGGCTCGGTCGGGCTGACAACACGCCCTCTGCTGCAAGAAGTGCTGAGCCACACCTACAGCTGATGTTAGAGTCAGACTTGTTTGACTGGTAATGTTAGTTAGCTGTAGGGTCATTCTTGGCAAAATGCCATATTGTTAGTAAAGCCCGACACCTGACAGCTCTATAACATCAATTACTCGTTTAATTCACAATCGCAAGAACACTTTGCTGTTTCAAAACTAAGGTTATTTATTCTTCCTTTCCATACAGATAACTAACGTGCCTTTTGGCTTTACCTTATCAACGCGAGACACTCCTTATTGTAAATGAAATTACAAAGCAAATCCGTGCGGAGCCAAAAGTGGGGACGATGCTGTAAACAAACAAGCTGGCTAACGTTAACCCGTTAGCGTTAGCACAAGTGTTAATCAGGTCAAGACGACCACAGATATGTGAATAAATAAGGCCTCGGCCATGTCAACATCAATCTAACATACTTTGCAGCCAGGTAAATTGCTTTGAGTGACGCGTATATCTGCAGATTGCTATCTAGAACTCAATTCATCACACAGCTAACTAGCTAATGAACTAGCTTCTCTGCTTGACAGGCGCGTCGCCAATAATCTTCCGGGGTTTCCTACTAATTTGACGTTGAGTTCCTCCTGGCAGATTTCAAACTAAAGTGCGATTGTATTGTTTTGTCTTGCAACCCAGACCCAGCCTTATGTTGAGAAAACTTGTTTATTTCACAGCAAAAAAAAGAAACTATTTTATTTTTGCATTGAAGGAAAGTGAAATACAATGTTTTGCATAAAATAAAAATGACTTACAAAGCTAATTAGACATCATAGACAAGTCCATATTCCAGTGAAAAGAAAAGATTAATGCTTCACTTGCTGATGTTCATTTTGGTTTGAAGATGGCCCTAGTGAGGTGGCAGGCGCACTGGAGGAATTGTGGGAATGTCTGGACCTTTTGCCCCTGTGCACAATTTCACCTCCATCCTCCCCTTCCTCACGCTCCAGCCTGCCTCTCTTAACAAAATGATTTATCCTGGACTCCAGGCTCTCACAGCACGGACGCTCCAGCAAGGGACGATAGTTTCTTTGTCTGGTGCCCTCCATCAGCCAGCAATGGTTAGAGTACACCCCACCTGTACATGGGGAGGGTGAAAATGTTTACACTGAAACCTCCAGATAAAGTTAAACACTTATATTACTTTATAATGTGCATAATAACTCAAGTCTGAGAAAAATATTGACCAGGTGTGTAAGGATGGCAACCTCCAGCTGTGCAAGTCTGATACAGTTTCTAGGTCCAGATGCATTGCTCTTGCCAGTTAGGATGCTGATGTGCCCTGCACATTGGGATGGCCTTACTCAACCCAATTCGTGGAGAATGCATTTTATTTGTTTGTTTATCATAAGAGCTTCCTTGACATTTAGAATTTTAGCCATGACAACTTTGTACCTTACGAGAAACAAATTTCTTTTGCCCTTCATGTACACTAAAAACAGCTTGTCAGCATATTTATTTGATAATTCCTGTTTCTGTATCTAAGTTCCTAATGAAGAAATTTATCAGACTCCAGTTTAGAGGTTGAGGTGTTCCCTAAGTCTTATTGAATTCTATTGAACTTCTCACCCATGGCCTCCAAACCCTGCATCATGCCATGGAGGACGTGGGTCTTCACTGCACTCTGAGTCCAGTGCTGCTGCAGTGCAGCCAAAGCATGGTTCAACTCTTCAGTCTCCTGTTGCCAGCTCAGCCCTCCAAATTGGCAGTCGTACAGCACCAGCGGGTAGTCGACTGCCATGCTGCAAAGGAGGAGCAGGAGGAAGTTTAACAAGACTTCATACTGATGCAATTATAGTTTAACAGTATTATCCTTGTTTGATAAAACATAAGAGATTTGATCATTTGGAGTGTTAGTGATTTAGTTTGCACTGACTGTTGTGATAATTAAAAACAATGGCATGATTCATATTTCCTCAGGTGATTCAGTTCCACACAAATGAGCTCACCTGTATTGGGGCTTCCTGGGGTTTCTTTCAAAATCCAGGAGCTGATTGATTATCTCAGGTGCTTCCAACTTCTGCCCGATCAGGAGCAGCACTGCCATCATGCAGCGTACCTGCAGAGCGAGTAACGAGAAAATTCAGGCAGGTAGTGAGACTGCAAATGCCCTTGATCAAAGCACTCACACAGAAAGAGAGAAGCGACTATATACTTTGAATTAACCACTGAATTAAAAGTGTGATTGTTTTTTTTTTTTAAGATAAATTACATTTGAAATTGTATTTATAAGGCACAATTTGGAATTGAATGAAACTGATATTTGCTGGGTTTTTTATATTTAAGTGTTTTTTTGAATGATATTACCATGGAAATAAACGTATTTTTTAGTTTTCTTAATAAAAATTCTTTTTTGATTGTCAACTCTCTCCAAATCAGTCATTCCAGAACAAAACTCTACAATCTGCATCTTTCCACACCTGATGGTAAAGGAAAGCTAGTCCTTTTATCTCGAATATGAAGATGTCATGTGGGTCTGAGCTGGAGACGTGTTGAGGCTGGACTGGCTTGACTGAAGCTGACAAGATGGTCCTCAGGAACTGCAGGACTCCGTTGCCTACGTCCATTTTGCACAGGTTACGAAAGTCGTGGGTGCCCACATATCTGCTGGGTGTCAAGAGGGGCGCAAATGAAAACTGGGACTTCATGGGATCAGAGAGCAAAGCTTATATTCTGTTCACCACAGGTTAAACTGCGGTAAATTTTTAAGAAATCACTTCATTATTAACGACAGACTGAGGAATGATGCCATTTCTGTTATCTGGTTTGTGTTTCCACCCACCGTTTTGCAGCATCTGCCATCAATGCTACATCCAAGGATCCACGGGGGAAGTAGTACCGATACGTCCGGGCCTGACAGTCAAAGCGTGCACTGAAACCCTCTGCAACCGGTGCCCAGTCCAAGATCCTAATGTCCTGGGGCAGGACTCTGTTCAGCATCTTCACATATGGCAGCTCAGAGCCAACAGCTTTCGTTTTGCTACTGGCATCAACACTGTCTGGTAGTGTGACACCCAGTCCTCCACAAGACTGTGTGGAGCGCAAGTCTATGGATATAACCTGGGGGGGGATAACAGCACCATTACATCTAATGACTGAAAACAGAATTTCTCCATGGTGGGGACAAATAAATTGAATGTGATCTTGAGTTTCTGTGAACTCACTTGGGAAAAGGCACTGACACCCTTATCAGTGCGGCCACACCGGTGATAGTTGGAGCTCTGTCGATCCTGGATCAGCCGTGTCTTCAGCAGAGCTTCAAACAGTCTGGCCTCCACAGTGTTATCTGTGTTCTCCTGAACTGCAAACCCCTGGTAGGCCCATCCGAGGTATGCCAGCCGAAGAGCCACATGGCGCCGGGGATGGGAAGAGAAGTCAAACGGGCGCTCTTTGCCCACTTTCTTACCCTTTTTCCTGTTATTGCCACCATCAGGATCAAAGTGTGGCTTTTCACCAGGACCCAGCCCGGTCATCTCCTCCACATCAGCCTCAGCTCCACTCTTCACTTTCAGCTGGGACTTGAGCATCTCCACCTCTCTTTCCAGCACCTTTACTCTCTGGATTAAGTCAGCTGACATGCTGCTGATGGCAGAGACCAAGGGTAAATACAGATTAGATATTATACCTTCACATTGAAGAGTACCTCGGTTAGCCTTTACATTGCCTTCAATAAGGCTGGCACATCAAATGTGAAAATGATACACTTGTAAAAACGTTATATATACACTTTGGCTTAACAAACGATATAAGGAAGTTTGTCAATGGTCAATGTTTTATACTTCTGCTTTATAAAGGTTTAAATATAACAAATTAAAGCAGTTAGTGTTTGTAACTTCTCAACTGCCTAGCTTGTTAACGGCACATACACAATGTTAGCTTGGTGGCTCATAGGACGCAAAAACGTTAGCCAGCAGTTACAAATGACAATAACACGGGCTCTTTACCTTTGTCGTCAGGTGAAATCTTCCTATTTAACATAATAAACTTCACAGACACTCAGATTTATCCAGGTCCATGGGCTGCTGGTGGACACGTTTTTTCTCATGCTGATGCGGGCTTCGAGCCGGACAAAAGTTGAGAACGGACTCGTTTCCTGCAGCGGGTTTCTGGGAAATGTAGTTCACTGCTTAAATGGTTTCGGTTTCTCTAACTGTTGATTAAACTCTAATGTCTTTTAGATTAAGTTAGTGACTGACAATTTAATTTTAAAGATTATGAGTATTTCTCATTTATTATATTCTCTTTTATTTAATTTTATTTCAATTAGCCTATAAATTGAGGAGCACAAAGTTTTCACCAACTATCTACACCAGAATGAGATTCTGTGTGCAGTTTATTGATTTACTCATTCTATGTGCTACCTACACCAAAATTGAATTCTGGTCTAGGTTAGATCTTCTGCATCCCTTGTCTTTTTGTATCCTTCATTATAAAGCATCGCAGACTACCCAGATTAGTAAACATCAGTATTCTGTATACAGTTTACTGATCTCATATTAGAAGTTAAAAATTTCCAGTTACCTCTAAATGTCACGTAGGACCACCAACATGCAAAGTAATAAAATACAACTTATTGAAATATGGCCTTCCACAATGTGACTGATGTGCTTTTTTGAAAGGTGAAAGGTATACTGTTCTCTAACCTTAGTAAATGCTTTGTGACAATGTGTTTAGGACACCAAATAATCAAAGCTGACTTAACTCTGAGCTCAGCCTCTGCAAGTTAATTCCCAGAACATTTCGTGACAACTCCCAGTGCCATTAATATCCAGGCTTCCCATAAAAACACTGAAGATTTATTGTTTCATTTTAACCACAATTGCTTAGCCTTGACACTGTGACTCCATTCAAAATGTAAAAGTCAAAAATAAGAGCCCATTCATGGCCTAATCATACAATTTCGGCAGAGCAAAAATGGAAGATACAAATAGTTTATATGAAAAAGCTTTTTTATGTCTTCCCCAAGATGTCAGAAGTACAAGACTTCAGATTTCAACTCCTGTCCAGTACTGGACAAATCTTTTTGGTTGACATTCTTTTTAATCTATTTCCCTAATGTTTTGAAAGGAAACCTTTCCTTTAAGCAGTGCTCTACTTGTCCACTAGATATTGTTCCCACAAATTCCTCATCATGCAGTGGGTCCTTGTTTTCAATATTGCAAGAAGCTCCTAACGCTCCTTGTAACCTTAGCCTATGTACAAACTGCTATTCTAATTACATGTTTTAGAAAAAGTAATTCATACTTGCCTTATCAGTGTCTAAACCAAAAACTGTTTTAGCAATTCCAAACAGTATATACCATTTGATATGGCAGTTCTTGCAGGCATATTAGGCAGGCTCAGAGTGAAATTCATCTTCCACCGCAGACATCAACAGCTGGATCCCTGTTCCCTTCTTGCTGTGTGAGCTCCCACTTGCCAGATTCATTCATAAACGTTTCTTTCCACTGATAAGCAGACAATACGCAGTTATACCTTGCAATAAAAACTCACAACTGCCTCAACGTCATTTAGTGTTTTGCAAGTGGATGCAAACTTAATGTCTTATTCGACCCTTCCAAGTCCATTGTTTTCCCTCTGGGTGATCTGCGTAGGCTTGTTTTTAACACAAAGCCAGCAGGCAGAAGGCAAGGATGATTTTGAACAGTGAGCTGACTTGTAATGAGCAGGTAAACAGGGACATCCTGCTGCCTGCATTTGGGAAACAGCGAAAGTCACTTGCATCCTTTATAGATTTCATCTTCAGACCTTCAGAGCCTCTGGACTGTGGAATGCCCTTCCTGAAGAACTTAGAGCTATTTCAGCTATTGCATTATTATCTATTAAATCACTTCTTACAATACACTTTCATATATTTGCCATTATGTGGTGTTTTAATTAATTAATTATTAATTTATTTTCTGGAATCACCCTGTGTGTTTCTTAAGTGTATTATTATAATTAATAACAATAACAATAACAATAACAATAACAATAATAATAATAACAGTGATAGTAATAATAATAATAATAATGATAACGAGGATAATAATGATAATAATTACAATAATAATAATATATTTTTATACATTATTTTGAATACATTCCCCAAGTTTAGATACTAGATATTTTTATTGTTCCTTTATCATACCTTTTTGTAAAGCTCTTAGTAAGTCCTGCTGTAAATCATTGTTGTACATCATTATTAGAGGTATTCCTGTACAGTTTAATTTCAATTAATTTCTTCCTTGAGGAACATTTTGTTTTTACAGAGTACATCATGTTCTGTTTTACAAAGGAACCATGATTTGTTTTTGTCAGCCCTCTTTGAATAGAAGTGCTTTGCCTTTCCTGCCTCCATACTATCAGATGCTGCACAGTTTTTCCAGTCTATCAGCACAGGCAAATACAAACTATAAAGCTCTGCATGCTGCCTTATCATGAATATGGTGGGTCTGTTCTTCAGATTGTATTTTGAGATCACTGCTCGGGTTTCATTGCAGATAGCGCCATTCGGCTGTAGGGGGGCTATTTAGAGCGAAGAGATTAAAAACTTTGCACATCACGTCTTGTATGCCTAGAGAAGCACTTCTAACGTCGTGATCTTGATCTCAAAAATGTCCTGTGGACAGAATTTGAGTGTTGCTCTTTGCTGTAAATTGTGCAATGTGCAATTATCTCCAAACCAATTATCACCACAAGGATGCAGATGAACTAGATCATGGAGCAACAGAGGAGACAGAGTTATAGATCAGTCATGTCTTATTATTGATGGTTTAAATATAGCCAACAACAATTCTCTCCCATGTGATATTACAGCAAGAATCTGGCTCCTTGCAGCAGGATGAGCACTGTGGGCAATAAAGACACATTACAACATATCGGTTGAAACATCTCTGGTGAAAGTTACCCAACGTTTTGGGGCAAAGAGCTATGCAATCTTAAACACAGAAACCCAGAATCAAATCACTTTCTTTTCTTTTTTCTTTTTTTTTTTTTTCAATTTGTGGCATTATAAATTTAGGGACACCCAATCAAACTGCATATAATTTTTGGCTTCTCTTATTGCCATCAACACCATTCCTTTTTTAATTGTGCAATAGACACTGGTATGTCAACATGGGAATCTGCAAGGAGAGAATCTTAAATGCAGTATAAATCATGATCACAATCTTCAAGTATGGAGGGCGTCACAATACTCCAGTCATGATAAGGGCAACTCAAAATGTCTGTAAGACAAGCACCAAAACTGGATGATCTCAGATAATATTGCACAGGTATAGAAAAACCAAAAGACCTGCTGATAAGGGCTCAGTGTCTTGAGCAGGTGTCGTTGAAGCGGACAGTCTCTCCACTCACTCTGTCCTCCTGGTGGATTATGAAACCAACATCCCTGTGTGGAGTAAACCAAAGTGAAGGAAGTGCACAACTTTGATCTCTGAGATGGTTGTGTAACCCTATAATACATATTTAGGATGACGGAACCATACAAATATCACATCAAAACATCAAATACCCTACTATACCCTGAGGAGATTGGAAAAAAGCATCATAAAGTTCAATAAGATCACAATAAATTCACTATTTAATGGTGTCTATAGGAAAATTATATCGTATAGTTTAAGAATATTATTGTTTTTTGGGGTATTTTTTGTCTTTCAGTGTTAATTGTGTCATTGTCAGGAGCATAATGCTACATACCCCGGAAAATTCCAAGTAACATTTTTTAAAGACCTTTTCACAACAGTTATCTCAGTGTCTCAGTGTCTCAGTTTCTGCTCTTTGCCCTCAGCTGTATGACAGTCAGGGAGGGAGATCAGAAGAATCTTATCACTCACATTGGTTAGGGTCTTATGAGATTTCCTTAGACTTCATTTTTATGTTATACTGTGCAAACAAACTCAACAAATCAAATTAAACTTTGGCTTTTACAGCCACTAATCCTCTTGGCTCCACAATATCAGACGGTATTATAAAGACCACACAAAACAATATCAACTTAATATAACTCTTTATTCTCAAAGACTGTGTTTGAAATTCTAACAGAACAGGAACGCCGTTCCTTTCTGTTCTTACTCAGACCAGTGTGACTGCTGGATCTGTGGGTCTCCCTGCAGGGCTCACTCCATCCATTTGAGCACCAGATTGTCCAGCAGACCTTCTCCACCTACACGTGGAGCTGCAGCAGCCTCAGGAACCTGATCCAACGCCTCAGCCTGGAGAATCACAGAGGCCTCCAGCTCCATCCCAGTAACCCTGACGTGAGCAGCTGGGATGATGAGACATCGGCAGACACGGCATCCCGTCTTCTTCTTGTCTCTCTCTCTCTAACCATGTGTCTTTCTCTCTGTCTGTCCCCTTCCCTCATTTTCCTTTGCTGTCAAAATTTAGACGTTCAGCAGCAGCCTTCCTCTGAATGGGGAAACATCAAGCGTGACAGAACAGGCTCGGTTTTGGACTGAATCTCAAGGTCTTGGCCAAAAAGACGCGGCCTTTTGGTAGAACATACAGAGAGTAGTCTGTCTGTCTGGGAAGGCAATGGCTTATCAGTTGTGGGACGAGTAATTAACATGTTCACATGAGACTCTGGTTTTATCTTTTGTCAGCTCTTCAATAGCCCTCTGTCTGTGGAGTCTTATCTATTTGTTCTTACTTGCCTGGAAAGAAATTTAGACTTAACAGACTGACATGATAAAGCGGAGTATTCTGGATACTGGCAGTTGAGTCTGCTGTTGTTTTCAGTCAATTTGGTGACTCACAAAGTCATTCTGTTTTGTGACTCTGATGGATTTCAGGAGTCTTGGCACGCTGCCTGAAGGTTAGATTTAATCATTTCCACATTGTGACACATGCAACCACAGGAGGGCGCTATTTGACCTTTTTAATTTCATTTATTCAGAGGTTTATTGACATCCTTTTTCAGTGATGCTGCGCTACACACAGACAGAAACACATAGACATTTCACTGACACACATTCACACCAGTACATATCTGTAAATTCAAACCGTCGTCCTCAACTCACACGGCTGCTTCTCTGACTTTAAGACTGCCATTGCAACAGATTAAGTTATTTAAAGTAGCCATGCTGCCCCCACTGCTATGCCACCTCCCTCACATTAATCTTGCAACAAGGACTGTCAAAGGTCTGAAGCTTGCCCTCTGCGACATTAAGCATAAATCTCAAGAGTCTGCATGTCTTTGAAGAATTTTGTTGGGAACAGGACGCAAAAAGATTACCATAGTTGGCCTTCTTAGTCACCCAGAGAACATTGTCCTTCCCACTCTTTGCTTTTCCTGTTTGGAATTCCTAAGACCTGGTCAAAACTTGGTATGATTTCCTCCAGATAAAGATAATTGTGTAGTGACAGGGAGGAGGAGGGGCTGTGAGGGGGCTATTTACGTATTTGTAAAGCTATGTGTTCGAAAACTATGCAATTCTACAGTGGAAAAACCCATAAAAGGTAAAATGTACGACTGAAACAGGCATGTTTTAAAGCTTAAAAAAAGACCTATACTCAATCTTAAGTCAACATTTTTCACAAGTGATATATCATTGACTTTGTACACTATAAATCCATCAACAGTATACATTTTAATGCTGTTTATATATCAGTCGGTGTGTTTGTCCAGTATGCCTAGTGGCTCTTCAACTTTGCTAAGGCACTTCAAAATGTAAATACATTACATCACATTACAGTTTATTTGCAAAAACAGATAAAATGTCAACACTGCCTATGTATTAGCCTAGTAGAATATTTTTTTTATTGATATAAACTGGAGAAAATCATGATTTATAGAAATGAATGTAATTGGAGGTATACGATATTGCAAATGAAATGTCGATGCCCCTTAGAATGAGTGTTACATTCATATTTGTTACTTGAACTCCACCTGTGTAAATTGTTTTCAGGGCAAAGTCAGTGTGCACGCTCACAAAAGCACTCAAGCACGGGAACTTGGACTCAACAAAGCAAAACAACACTGAAAATGTTTACGTGCGTGTGTGTGTGTGTGTGTGTGTGTGTGTGTGTGTGTGTGTGTGTGTGTGTGTGTGTGTGTGTGTGTTTTCAGCGAGGAGCTCGTTGGTCAGCAGCTTCGCGGCCTCTCTATTCCTCGGG
>OMLF01032274.1:7784-21736 GCA_900302615.1 Holocentrus rufus
AATGAGGAGGGGGGGAGGGGGGAGAGAGGGAAAAAAATGCCCATTAACATTTTGCCTTGTGAGTTTGTGTGGTTAATTTAAAACATTTAAGGCTGGAAATGAGCTTCTCCATCAAATGTCCCACTTCCATTTACATTTCTTGCATACAAGTCAATTTGTGGCTGCCCCACGCCATAAATCATTGCCACCGGAATGCTGTGTCGGTACCTCTAGACATTACCCTGGCGCATGGTACTTAAAAAAAGCAATTTAGAACTCCATTTGTTCAAAAAACAGTGTGCTTTCCGCAGACCCACACTTCTCTCAGCAAAATGAAGATTAAACAGCATTGCCTAAAAGAGTTTTATTGTATATGAATGTCTTGCAATTGTTCTAGTTGTCCTTTTTCTTCTTTTCAGTGATGTATTTCTAAATGAAGTGATTAAACAGGTATTATCTTGTTATTACTGAACAATGGGCACATTTTTCATGAAACTGCAGCCATTTTTTATATATTTGAATGTAGAATCTATATCTTTATCTTTGCAATTATCATCCTCTGTGTTGTGACCACAGCTCTCTTTTCCCAGTGCCCTGGCAGAGAGAAAGTAGAAATAAACCTACAGGTCTGTTTACTGTGCTCCCATTCACCATCAATAATGGGCTGATAAAAGAGATGCTATCTGACCAACCAGAAAGCAGTGGTCAGTAAAATAGGTACAATATTGTGTCACGTATCAGGAAATAATTGATGACCCCCTTCACAGGGATCTCAAACGGGGCATTGGGAAATCATTTTCAATCTATGGCTTAGCAGATGAAACAAATGCTTCGGGCTTGCTTTGTCAATTCTCACTCCTTAGGGTCAAACAAACAGCTTTTCCAGGGCCAGCTCAAAGGCTAGTGTACGGGCAGCCAAGCTGAAAATGTCCCTTGTCCTCCACAAAATGATACAATGGAGCATTTCATATACCAACAGTTTGTTATTTGTCATTGACAAAGTTATAATAAGAGGAGCCTTCATATTCATTGACCAGGTGACCCTTACATTCCCAAAGCCTCCAGCTCCATCCACACCGGCTCCCTGGGCCATGTCGACTGCTTCATTAATGTCTTGGCCAACTGGTTATTAAGACACAAAGGAGGAAGAGGAAAAAGAAGAAAAAGACAGAAAACAGAAGGAGAGCATGGCTTGTGGCACAAAACACACATGCACAACATGAAGATGTAAACACTTGCATTGCACATGTGCACATAGCTGTGCAAAAAATATCAATAGAGCTGAATATCACAATATTATTTTTTGCAATACTGTATAAATTTTCAATTCCCTTACATCTTTTTTGCATATAATTTATCATATGATGTTTAGTGCATTGTGTGCATTAGTGCAGTGTTAAGTAAGACCATTGTGCTAATTCAGTTTTAATAAACTGGAATAGAAATTTTGAGTTAAATTGTTTTGAGTCAGTTTGTCACTTGATTTATCATATAATGCTGTATATTGTATTAGTCTAGACAGGTAGTTCTGCAGTAAATTGCATTTTAAGCTCTATTTCTTGTCAGTTCTGCAGAGAATTGCCCACAATACATGACCCGTGTATTGTGATACATATTGTACCATGAATCATGCATTGTGCCATGTATAATATCATGAGTTCTTGTCAAAACCCAGCCTCAGTGCACATATTGCACGGTGCACTTGCACACACATGCACCCATATAATGCTGTGTTTATGTTGCAAAAGCAGGTTAAATGTGATGACGCTCCTAGTGACCTTAAGGCCAATTAGTGTTTTAATGGTCTTATTTGTTTTTATTGTCTGCATGTGCGCTTGTTGTCCAGTCAGCAACTCCCTGACTGATTAGTTTAGCATGTCTTCAGCGCTGCCATGGCCTGACAATGGGAACTATGGAGGAAACATTCACACAGCTCACACAATGGATAGACACTCTGCTCCACTGCTGTGCTGATAGCTAATGAATCAACAAATTAAAAAATTACAATTATTTGTTGATAGAGGTTGCTGTAATTATTTGTTGATAGAGTGTGTCTAAACACACAAATCAAAAATGATCTTTTAAATCAACATAAGTAGATGTAGATGCACTCATTGTTACACACTGCTCCTTTTTCTAATTTTTTTTATTCTTTATTTTTTTAACCTGTAACATTATCTTGCTAAATTCAGGACTGCCTTTATGCATTGACATAGTGGATTTCAAGACTGTATCTTAAAATTGTGCTGCAGAATGTGAGTCATGAATTGATGGCATAAAAACAAGTGAAGATATCAGGGATTAACCCCAAATCCCTCTGAAACAGGCTTATCTGGATACAGTGATAAACTCTGAGGTGAGCAACAATAGGTTGTTAACCAACAACGCCTGACATCCAGCGCTATGGCCGTCGTTTTATTTCTAAATACAAGAAAATACCTCTGAGAAACTTTTGAAACACCTCCTGATGTGATGCAGAATTCCTCCTCTGCTGCTCTGGGAATGCTTTCCCATTTCCTCGGCTGCCTGCGGCCGGCTTGTCGCTGGCCGTGGGGGGGAATCGACCTGCCACGCGCATGGGAGCCCCACATCTTACACACTTCTGTGTCCACAGGCCTCCTGCTCGCCTCTGTGAAACCAACAGTTTATTCTCTACCAGCAGGGCCGGGAGCAAGCTCTGAGGGGGTGCATTGTACGGCATTACCAAGACAATGGCGCCATATGGGGAACAGAAGGATCTCCCGCTCGCCTTTTCAGCACACAACAAACGGTGTTGCACATTATGCATGACAGCGGTCACTTTAAGGTTACAGTTTTTTGCATAACAACTGATGAAAAAGGAAAAGTCATTTTATTCCCATTTAGGGCTATTATTGGCACGGCGTAAGGGGGTGAGATTCATTGGGGTTTAACAATACCCCTCCCAGTCAACATATTGGCGAGGGCTCGGGGAGAGATAATGGTGCTGCATCATGTTCATCAAATCAACATCTTGTCAAAGGGAGCTGCTCTGCTGATTTGTGTATGTTGACACCTGCATCACGTGACGTCTGTGTGCAGCACTGTAAACTGATAGCTGCTTTAAATACATATCTCTGCACGACATAGACGCCCTAAAATAATAATCCAAACAACAAAATACACCGACGCCCCGATTTATCTTGTTGACAAATCCAAGAGACGCCAGTGTGTGTGCGTGCGCGCAAACACAAACGTGACGTCACACGCAAGGCACTGCAAAATGATGCAATTATAAATGTCTGAACATCTTGTGTGTTGATTGGAGCATCGCAGATCTTGTGATGGTAGACTGCAGATCCAATCCATTCCTGGAGTATGGCATCTTCACACACAGTCAGCAAAGCAGGAAAAATCATATGGTGAAGTGTTGCTTGATCTACGACAAGTGCATCAATGCCAAGAGACTCCTTTTTTTTTTTTTTTTTTTTTTTTTTTTGAGTAGATACTTTAAATATCCTCTTCAGTGAACGACTGATTCTCTTGAGATGGGAGGCTGCAGCAATTTGAGATTTTAAAAAAAATGCATAATTAATTCAGCTGAAGGCATATAAAATCATTTTCATACATGAAAAGGAAAAGTGTGTGTAATTTCCTTTTTGTTTTGGCCCAAATATTATCAGAGAGAAATCAGAAATAATATGCACTTGAAATTATTATTGATACCAATGGTGTCAATAATTATAGGCCTATCTACATGTAATGAATTGACCATCCTCATAATCTGGCTCATAATGGCTTTAGGACACCAAAGGGTCCTCTAAAGAAGATGAGAGCCTATTGATCCACAAGATAAATGCTCTTTGGAATGTTAATAGTCTAATTTGCTTTAATGATTTCTCCTAGCATTTCCCCAGTCAAGGACAGGATAATATACACTTAAAAAGGGATTCCAAGCAGAAGCACAGCAACTGGACGCTTCCTGTATAAAAATGTAGGGCATTTGAGTCGAAGACTTGAAATTGATGATCAACCCCACCATTAGTTTGTCTTTATTTGCTTCCTTCCAAGGTAATTATCATGGATTAATGCTTTTCTGGAGTGTTGTGAGAGATAACATTAGCAGTGCCCATTTCCACAATGGCCTAATAAACAGAATAATAATGTTTCCAGGTCTTCTTTGATGTGGCACTAACAATAACATGATCTGGAGGATGAATGCTATGCTTAATGCATTGTTTTATTAATTAACCGTTTCAAACATAAATCATCCTAAAGACGTTACTGACACGTGATTTTTTGATAAGGAAGACAACGTTGCAATTGTTAATTTTTGCGTGAATACAACCAGAAACATGTGAATACTGAATCAAGTAAATTTAAAAAGCTTATAATTTTTGCATTTGAAGTTGTTCTGATTGCATCTGCTGATAAATCTTTGTTCTGTGTTGTGTAAAAGACTTTTTAGGATTTTATCCCACTCTCTGAGAGAGTTTTAATCTCAGACAAAGGCACTGTGGTATGACACACCAGAGACAAGATGAGATATTGCTTTAGCAGTTTCAGGCATAAATGACATTGACTTCTGGGAGATGGAACTCTTTAACATGCTCTGCACCAACTGAGTCACATCTGCCGTTGACAAACAGCTAAGGAGTAACCTGAGTCTATGTTCTCTTTACTGGCAATTTTTACATTTTATCATTGAAGTCAATGAGCCAATCTGCAATTTACGCCGTGGAGAGCGGGATGAGTGTATTCAGAACCCGGTCACACACCCAATCTCCTACTAAAGAGCAGCGATAATGTAATAATGCCTCACTGATGTGCCAGGCAGTAATGGTGCTGAACATCTCCCATTCATCCAACACTACCTGATCATTGCTTTAACGGAATAATACATTATGGCTGGAAATAGCTGTAAACCTCCAACTTTATCTTGGGAATGTGCACTCCTTTTTACCTCAGGAAACGTTCCTGTCCCTCAGTAATAAAAGGCAGAGCTATCAGGATGAAATGAAAAAGAGATTGAAACCCTTCTGTCTCTGACAGATAGGCAATGCACAGATACATAGAGTATGGCCTTCTTCTTATTTGTAGCCTACAGGCTGTTTGTATTGTTATGAAAATAGGCATTATGAACTTATGATTTCTCCCAGAGGAAAATGAAACACTGGAGAATGCCCGCTTTTTCCCCTTACGCCTGTAAAATAGTTTTGATTGACCGTTATTTCACTCCGTTTCTTAGCCCTGTCAATTTTCCCTTCCTTGACAAATGACACTTAGCCGTCTGTCAATAATGGCCTCCGTAAATGTGCTTAAATGGGCCAGGGCAGACCAATGTTATGACTGTTCATCCTATTAAAATTACTTGCTGCCTTACATAATTACTGAAAGCTGCTATATGAAGGTAGCTCAGGCACAGAGGCAGCACAAGGTATAGAGGTTAAGGTAAAGATGCACATAAGACCATGTCAAGTTATAGAGGTGTAATTGACACACTGAACAAAGCTTCAGGATAATTGAGAAAAGACAGAGGCCCAAGAAGGTGACATCAGCCATTAACCTTATATCAGGCCATTTTGTAAATCAATGTCACTCACATTTAATAACAAGTGTAATCAAAGGAATTATGCAAATTTAATTTGATGCCTCTTGCATTATGCAAATCTCGGCCAAATATAATGAATCCTGACACCTGACCAGAGCGGTATACAGCATGGGTGGTTCTCCTTGTTAGGAACTGACTACTGACGGTGTTTGGGGTTATGAGGAAGAGGAGAAAGACTGAGGTGAAAGGAGGGGAAATGCAGCACAGTAATACACTGCTAATGCTAGTGTGTTGCTGTAATATATTTTGCATTGGTATGGCACAGTAAAAGCTCATAGAAACTCCTGTAATTCCACATGCAAGCTATTATGTTATTCAAAGGTCTTGGAGTATATTTGTCGAGCTACTCAGAAAAAGCCTCTATAATGGAATAAACACGCTGAACACATGAACAAAAAAACAAAATGACAAATGTCTGACGCTGAAGCAATTTTCTATAAATTGTATTAGTGACCAACATGTCTGCATGACCCAGCCACTCTGACAACAACCCCACAGACACAACGTGGCAAGTGGTTCATAATAACAAGGGGGACTCCTCGCATCAGACGCAGTCAGCTGGTTCACTACAACCAAATGTTACGGAGTAAAACAGCATGTCATGCTGCCATTTGACACGGTAAAATAAGATTAGATGAGATCCGTTTTAAAGTGCAGGAAATACTGCAGCTGGACCTTTTCAGGGTTACTCTACAAGCCAGAACATACAAATACCAAGCACAAAGACAATGACATTTTGGATAATCCTTTCCCCTTATTTATGGAAAACCGATATATGCAGCCCTACCACTGTTTGCTACACTGCAGTGCTTGAGTGTCTTGCATATTGTTATGTGACTCAACCAACCCATAGGTGTGCTGACAAAGAAATTTTAGAGGGCCATGGGCTCCTCTGCCCCAGCAACTTGACAGACAAATAGCTGCAGGAGGCCATGAATGAATGCAAACCAAATAAGGGCCATGGAGCCATTAAATTAAGCTAATGATTATACGGCAAAATATATATATAAGTACCGACTGGGTTTGGCATGATTTTTTTGAAAAAGACTCTGATCATTATAATATAAATAAATAAATACTTGTGGAAAATAAATCAGATAAATAGATAAGATGAAAAGCACTGACATTTTTCATGACACTGATTTTTTTGAAAATTCAACTACAAATTTTAGATTTTTTACATTGTCATTTGCCCCACTCTGCTGTAGGCTCTGCTGTAGGATTTGGTCGGTGTTACTAAGGAGTCCTTTAGTGTGCAGCACTCCAGGAGTAAAATGAGCTTCGATCTGTCCCAGAGGTAGCCCATCAAGAGGTGGGGAGGTTAGTTAGTCGTCACGGCCATCTAGACCTTGGCCTGTGAAAGCCTGCCAGAATCAATGCTAATTATGCTGCCATCTGCGAGGTGGCTGTGCTAGGTTGACACCTGTTCACTTCCAAGTGACGTACAGAAATTCAATCAAGCTGGGAAACAAGACTCTAAAACTGCTGAAAAGGGAAATGATTGGTGAAAGTATTGACAGCACCGATGGGTGGTGGATAACCAACTGTGGATGGGATGCTTGTCATACTGAGGGGGGCTTGACATAAAACATCCAGTCATTTGGTCCCGGCACAAACAGAAATGTTATTTGTAACACCTTATTACTCCTATTCAGGTGTTGCCTACAGTGCTGAAAATGTCTAATTGACCCTTTCATTCCATCAGCGCGGTCGTTCCTCCCCTGGAATCCCAAGTCAGCCTACGTGTGTGATAAATGTGCGCGGGCTAAAGCAACAATGTCCCTTTCCAGATAATTTATCACGCAAAGACAATCAGTCAGAGGACTTGATTAATATTTTCTGGGGGATCTTTTCAACTTTGGAGGCTGATCTAGCCAGCCACATTAGCTGGAGTGTTTGCAAGAGGAAACCAATAAACTGGGTTTGGGTGTTTGCTCACTGAGACCAGGAGCCTGTCAATTCTTTGCCCCTTGAAAGAGATCTGCCATTAAGGGGACATGAGAAACAAATGAGGCCAATTTCTCCTCCAATGTCCCATCTGATATGTCAATAAAGGCCCAGCAGCCGCAGGATGCTCCGAGATGGATTTTTCCTCACGGCCAGACAATCAGTGGAATACATCTAACTTTCCTCCGATAGGTGAATCACTCAGACAAAACCAATGGACTAGCGTTAAGTAGCAAGTGCAGATCTGGTTGCAGACAAATATATGAATGAGATTTACTTCCAGGGTTTTGTTTTCCATCTTACAAGACAAGATAAGCAATGTATTTGAATTATGTTTGTCTGTTGCTAGGTATCAAATTGGCGCAGACCGAGGTCTAGCAACAGAGGGGTCTAGCAACAAAAGGATTTGATCTGTCATTTTGTTCAATCATAGTTCACATCAGGCTGGGGCTGCAGGTGAAAGGTTGGTAAAATATTAATTCACTTCAGACAGAGGAGGCTGGTGTTCACTCCAGTGACACAGCTGAGAAATATTAACAAACCAAGCTGCAGTTGCTTGATTCAAAAAATTGTCTGTATGATCAGGGCAGAATTAGCCTTTTTGTTTAGCATCCCAGACTTTTAAAAAAATAGTTTGGACTAATGTGAAATGGAGCAGTGGAGAGGAGGTGCTAACTTTGTGGGGGATTGTCCCTTTATAAATGAATATATTGCGAATGTAACACATTAAAATTCTGCACTAATTACTTTGCTAATGCCAATCTAAAAGGCAGTTAGCCCAGTCTTTTCCAAAGCCACGGTCCGGGATTGAAGAACCGAAATTAGAATGGATTACAACTGGAAATAACATTATAGGCCCACATGTGTGGTTGCGATACTTATATGTAGAATTATAGCCTCATCTGCTGAGCCACGGCATCGATAGGCATTCATTAAGTATGCAGCTCATAAAGTCAAATGTTTTTCAATAAATATCATGGGAACGAGGCTCGAGATACTCTACATTCAGAGACTTACAATGGCAGCATATGTTGAGGTGGATTGAGTCCTCAGGCTCCAATCTGGCTCTCTCTCCCTCGGACTTAGAAGATAAATTATGTGGGCTATTTTTCCATTATGTTAATCAAAACACTCGCCATATGCATTACTATTATTAGATTGGTAACAGAAGACATCCTGTTTTCATTGTGAAATTGTGAGACTGAGCCTTAATTGATCACAAATGCACTTCTGTTTTAGGATAGTCGAAGATAATTCAACAGCTGGCCTTGTTTATATCTCTTGTTAACACGTTATATATGCTTTATGAGGTGTCAATTGATGTTGTTGCATATTACAGCAGCGGTCTATTTACAAGGATGCCGCAGTCTGCAACGTAAACTGACAAATAAGATCATTTAACTTGATTTTTGAGATAACAAAGCCGTTTTAAGTGCACAATATCAGCGCCATTTTCTTTTCCAGAGCGTGTTTACATGCTATTGTAGCAAATGGAGGATGCGGTTTATGTGACTTTGAGTAAACCAAACAAAACAAGTGGTGCAATTCTGGCTCTTAAAAGTGTCTGAGAATGTGCGTTGGCCCACTTGAGCCGTGCTAATTGTTTTGGAGATATACGTAGGGTCTCAGGCAGCATCTTAAATTCCAAGGTTGCACTTACAGCCTCCTGGACGTCCTTGACTGGAGCCAGACGCGGGCCTAGAGAGGGCCGTTTGGCCAACAATGTCATTGTTATGGCCTTTGTCATCTCAATTAGCAGACGGGTGCTAAAACACAGGGCTCTAAATGGTGGCATCAGTGTTAACCTGGGACACAACACACTGCCCATAAACCCCAGCACTTATGCCTACTGCTGACCATGCTGTTTGTCTCTCATTACCTTCCAGCAGCAGAACAGGGCCCAGAGGTTACACTAATGACCCACTCTCTCACAAAGTTACTGCAACTATTCTGTTGTCGTCGGATGGAAGTATGAAATGACACAATCCGGTTATTTTCCGAAGCGAGCCCGGGCCGCTCGGGCCAGATCTGTCAGCAGTTTCAGTATTTAAAGTCATTTCTCCAGCGTGTCCTGAAGTGGGTGGTACAGTACGCCTCGGAAAAGAAAGTCAGTTTATCATTAAGGGTGCGTTTCCGCCGTCAGAAACAGTGGTTGATTAAATTAGGCCCATTTTAAGGTCAATGTATTTCTTTAATCAGTTGTCCCTTTTGATCTTCTCAGGGAACAGTGCTCCTCAAACTCAGTTCTTGGTAATTGGTCCTCCTGACTGGCGCACTGTCTGCACTCATATGCTCATGGTTTAATGTTTCCAACATTTCAGCACAGGCAGAGCACGTAATGCTGTGCATGTTTAACAGTCATTTCCATAAGTAAGTGCAATTTCTGTACAGTTTGTTCCTGTGTAATGAAGTGAAATCTTGTTTGTATTCCCCCTATTTCACAAGGAAACCCACTCAAGCAGCTACATGGGAATTAAAGCAGCTAAAAATTAAAAACCGGCACTATCTTTAACTGAATGTCACACTATTAGGAAATAAAATCAATTGCTCGCATACTAAACAGTTCTGTTTTTGTTATTTCTGATTTTATATTCAGTGAGAGCTTTTTTTTTTTCATTGTTATTGTTTGAGTCTATAAGTGACCTTAACAAGAAAAAATGCAAATGATGTGCAAGAGAAAATGGCTAACATTTATTTATCCTCGCTGTTCTCTTGTCTTGTTGGTGTCATTAGAACAGTTCGCTGCGTCCCATTCTCTCCCATTATCTCTGCTATCAACGCAGCACAGCAAGATTCCAGCAGGGCTATAAATACTTCCCCTGGACCACATACAGCTAGCACATCATCTCCCAGACACAGCTTAATGATGGAAAAAAAAAATCTAATGTCTTTTTGCCCCCTTTCTTCCTCACATTCTCACAACACCATGAAAAAAAAAAGTCTGCCAGCTTGCAGAAGTTACACATACATTTAGTTTAAAAGATACATTTGCACCTAAGCACCGGCAACGTCTTATAAGGTGCGAGTGGGAATGATAGATGTCTGTCTTGATCATCCACTGGCACAGGTTCTTGTCGATTGCACCAGGGTCACTGATGCCGGCTCCACAAATCCATTAGAGCGAGAATGCAAAAAGGACACTTTATCTGAATTCATTATAAATGGATCTATATCTTATGTTTAGGCCAAGGACACGATTTGTATCACAATGCAAATATCTATCATTAAATGTTGACAGTTCATTTTTCCTGGCAAAGAAAGAAAAATGTTTTCGGCGCAGCACTCTTTCTGCGCTGTTCTTTCCCTGATGAGGCAACGCCAAAGAAGTTGAGGCAGATTCCTTGTCCGAATTGAATGGTTTGTCATAATTTCATAAGGGGAAAGTATCCAGTTTCATGATTTGCATGTATTGTAACATTACAGGTAAACAGAATGACAAATATCCCAAAATATAAACCCTAACAGGAATATACAGCACAGCGTACTGCTTGTATCCATTTGAGATATCAGAAAAACAATTCCCAGAATCAGCTGTAGCTGTGTATATGCTAATATAAACAACAGCAAATTGTAATAGGAATGAATTGCAAGGACCATACAAGACATAACAAAGACAGAGTGCTGTAAAAGCAGTGAAGCTGTGGAGAAAAAAAAACAACTTCTACATTCAAATAAAGTGAAATCTGAAAAGTTAAGATAAACTGTCACTACGTGTGTGTGTGGCTCTCCCGCCTCTCCTTCATAGGAAATGAAACATCATCATTTTTAGTGCAGCCGCAAACTTGTGGGCAGTTTGTCCGATGCCGTGAGCCGAATTGCTGAGCACATGGCTGGGCATGTCAGTCAAAGAGCAAAAGGAGCATCCCGTTGTGTCACTATCTAAATAATGGCTATAAAGCGTGGCTAACGGTGTCCTCTGAAACGTGCTCAGGTGGAAAGAACTAGACAAACAGAGACAGCCACCGCAGTGCTCCCTGACACAGAGGACAAAGTGAGGGCCTCATTTCCTCCCTCTAATCAGTGTTTACATCCACCCCAGTGCCAATGGCTGGTGACTGAGCAAGACGTGTATCAATCACCAATGGCATCCGAGCCAGGGAGGACACTTGAACACACACAAACAAACACAGACGCACTCACACGTATACACACACACACACCCGCCTGGTACCGTGGAGAGCCATAGAGCTTTCATCATGGAGATCTTAACCTCTTCCTCTTCCTTTGTGTCCTGTAGCTCATTCTCCTCTCTCTCTCCCCTCTCTCTCTCTCTCTCTAATGGGTGCAGAGAAATTACAGCTAATTAAGGATGTAAATGGTGGCGGAGAGTGACAAAGAGCTGCCTCCTAATTCTGCATTAAATTGTCTCTTACCTCAGCAGAAAAATTTATCAGAGGAGGCAATGTCAACTTTTACTGGGCTGGGTTATTTGCATTTCTGCATGCATTAATTCGGGGATGTGCAGCGCCTACAGAGCCCGGCAGAGGGTATGAACTGCCTCACAGACACCAGTAGCATGTGATGGCTGTCTTCACCCCCAAAGTCCTCTGAGCAAGAAAGCGCTATGCGACATGTGGACGAGGCACAAATAGATACACAAGTATGTCTGCGGCTTGTCATTTCCTCCGTTCACGCAGATGGCGTGCAAGGTCAAAGCCGTAAAGACCGAACGAACGCGGTGCAAGTGGTAAGAAGCGCCGCGCGAGGAAGAAGAAGCCCGGGTTAGACGATGCAGCCGGACGCATTAATTATCTTCGGCGGCCGGTCCTGAGGTGAAAGCAGCGGTCTTGAGGCCCGGCCAACAGAAGTAGTCCACCCGGGCCGCGGAGTCAGAGGGCACGGCGGCAAACATGTGGTAGGTGCCAAGCTGCAGGGGCTGAGAGCCGGGCATGAGGGACAAGACTGATTAGAGATTTATTACAGCATTCCTGCAAAGTCATGCAACCGGCCATATGCACCAGCGCCGCGCGGGATCCCCCCCCGGCGCTTATATATAGCCGGAACTGTTCCGCGCCCAGGCAACAACACCTGAATTTGAAACACGGAATACTCCTCGGCTACGACCTCACGGCGGCCCGATAGCTTGTGTTTGCCCGGCCATTGATTGACCCCCGAGTGAAGGACCTCATCATTCTCTCAGCTGTTCCTACGTTTCATCCAGCTCAATCCATTTACATTTAAGCACAGCTCTGCTCGGCCTAATTAGTTCCATGGCTCCATTAGTCTACATTGTGGTCAATCCATTCATCACTTTGCATGTTAGTTAAAAGCCCATTTCTCTGATCCTGTCACTGCTCTCTCCCTATTACTGTTTTTTTTTTTTTTGAAGGGAGGGTGAGAAAAGGATCATGGGTAACTAATTACCAAGTAGGTTCAACCTTCTTGGTAACTTCAGCATGGTAATATTTCAATCGGACAAAGTGTGTATTTCATTTCAGACATTACGAAAGGTATAGATTGTGATAAATAATATGAATTTATTTTTACATTTAGGCTGATTTGCACATGCAGGATAAAAGGTGAGACGTATATTTATATTTATTGTGTGGACGTGATATTGAAAGAAAGAAAGAAAGAAAGAATGAAAGAAAGAAAGAAAGAAAGGTAGAGGGAAATAGAAAGCAGAGGAGACAGAGACTAAGAGAGAAAGAGAGAGAAGGAGGGGTGGTAATGATCCCTGCATTGAGAGACTTGGCTCACCCACTGGCATACTGGCTCACATGGTCCACTAGCTCCAAACTTGCTGAGGTCTGAAACTCACATTATGCCTCAAAAAAAGGCAGGCAACCAGGACCTCAACACACTCGAGCTAATTAATTCTCAATCATAATGAGACGGTATCATGTTTGATGTACAGTTCACGTACACTAAGGGTATATAGCTACCGACTACTTTCCAGTCCAAAAATTATAATCGGCCCTGACAAAAAAAAAAAAGGCAGAATCAGCGAACGTCTGAGGTGTAAAGTTTCATTTGGCAGATCAAATGTCATGTCAAACAATTTGAACGGACCTGATCTTAGGCTCGTGGAGTTGTTTCATTTTCATTGTTATTTTCAATATGCAAAACAGGCATGCAAGACTTGAGTACACCGATTCACAAAAGCAATGCACAACACGGCGGGCTTTAAGCGGAGATCTTTGGCGAGGCTGGATCCTGCAGGATTGTACGCTCAGACCCTTTGTGTTTGAGGGGCTCGGGTGATTCCTGGGTTGATTATTTCCCATTTGTATTCACTTTACCCTTGCCAGGTCATCACAGCTATATGTGCGGAAGACAAGCGCGGTGAGGATACCTCTCAGGATGATTCAATGCACGGTACGCAGAGAGGTCCCTGAAAACGGAACTCATTTCCAGGCCAAGCAGCCCTCGCCGTCCCCAGCAGGGAGACATGAAGCAATCTCAGGCCCATGATGCCCTCCCACAGCACCCACTGCCCTTTCACTCCCACATCCTT
>OMLF01032290.1:2900-14839 GCA_900302615.1 Holocentrus rufus
CCTGTGATGCAAAAAAAAAAAAAAAAAAAAAACAACTCCTCCTTCTTTTCCTCCTAAGGCAGCAGAGCACCATGGCTGCTGAAGCCTCTTGGGTTGTCATGGAGAACTGGAACGGAGGAGAAGTCTATAAAGCACAAGGACGAGCTTCCTGATACACTCTGCTATAGCCATGTCAATGACTTGAACTAGATTATTATGCACTGGCATTATATGCTATATACAAAAAGATGTTCATATATTAAAAAAAACTGACTAATTGCACACATTAAGTTATCTTTTGAAGGCATTTGCACAGATTATCAAGATTTTATTTCTAAGAGTGGAGACGTACTGAAGCATTTTGGCACGATCCCCACAGCATTTAGCTCTTACCCAGGGTGACTTACAGGGAGCGCAGCGGCACATAATGTTGAAGTTCTTCGATCACTCACATCACAGGCAGCCACAAGTAATGGAGTGCGGAGACGTCTCCCCCATTCGATATCGCACGAGTTCAGATAATGCACGTAATTGAAGTGGTACTGTACAGTAAATCAGGCGGAGCGTGGCAGGTGGCGAGTGGTAATGATCTGCTTCTATTGTGACTCCTGGCACAGCAGTAAGTGTGTTACTGTAGTGTGCCCGTACCCTACCACAGCGCCGGTGCCAACTTGGACGGCTCTCAGAAAGCAGGGCATTCAAGGGTAGCACTGCAGCATCTAAGACTCAAGATTATAGTATGGAGAGGGGAAAAGGGGAGAGGAGGTGGAGGACGATATTAACTGAATGTTAAGTGTTGAATTTGGGATTTGTTTGACGTTGTCCCTTTGCCCTGCATGTAGGGTCCTTTTTTTGCTCTTGTTCTATGTGTATTAGTATGCATTATGTTGTTAATACATTTCTGCTCCACTGCCTTCAATGCTTTCCATGCACACCCCGCTGCATTTGTTTTACTTGACAACTGAAGCAGCTCTCATCCCAATTCAGTCATCTCTTTCCAGCATCTGGCTCAGAAGTGAAAGGTTGCGTTGTTTACGTAAGCTCTGTAGTCATGTTACTGCTCTTACCACAGGCCTTCCTGTAAATCTACACTCCCATCACTTTGGCCGACCGCCAGCACCGCTCTCTCCTTCACATACATAATTCTCTCGTCTTCTCTTACTCTGCCTCATCCTGCTTTCCTCTCACTTCTCTCACTGTCTGTTTTGGTTTCTCGCTCTCTGTCTATCGCTTTTCTCTCTCTCTCTCTCTCTCTAGCTCGCACTCTCATCTTCTATCTCTTTTCTCGGCTCTCTTTCTCTCCCTTGTTCTCGCCCACATCCGTCGCAGCTGATGAAGTGATGGATCAGAGGAGCACAAATGAAGTTCAGGCTCATCAGCGCTTTCCAGAATCGATACAGGCCAGTGTAGGCTTACAGCTCTCCCCGCTTAGTGGCTACAAACATGACGAATAGTTTCACTCATCAGCCCAGTGGCTCCATCCCCAAGCCCAGTGACACTCACGTTTATGACCCTGCCAAGGAGACACTTGTCCTCCTCGCACCTTTGAGACAATGAGACCCCCTGGGGCCAGCAACTACTGGAGAAAGACCTTATTTGTGAATTACCTTAGTTCTGGGGACAGTAGCTCCATTCAATTAAAGTGTGAAAATTCGCAAAAGATACGGTGTGGCAAAAGGAGAGACAGGTAGACCAAGAGAGGAAGAGTGCCTTAGATTATCAAAATTTGAAGAATTTAGCTGATGCTCTTATCTAGATTGACTCACTAGCTTGATTTGTAGATTATCAACAGTGACGAAGCAGCATAACAAATGTTGCTCTGACTCCATGATTAGATGAGCGAAGAAAATACTCGGCAAAACCGTACAAGCCAGGTTTGAGTGGTTGGTGTGATTGAGTTTGTTTAATGTGAAGTGAGGGCAGAGAAGTTAGTTGGGGTCAAGGGGGTGAAATTAGTCGCCGTGCATGCCAAATCACACACAAGTTCTCTTTGTTCTGTCAACTTCAATTTGCGACACACACGTTCTCTCCCACTGTTACCATAAGGCAACTCCAATCTGTCGCTGCTGGCAACAGTCTGGAGTTCACCATCCTTCTTTGAATGATTTTTTTTTTATACAAGAGATCTGTTGTCTATGGCATTATTGGCATGGGAAGTCGTTTTGCATGACAGATACACAGAGTGTTGACAGTTGGACGGCGTTCAGCTGCGCGGAGTTGAGAAACAGCCAAGGGATTTAGCTCAACAAAGAGAAGAAGTGGCTCAAGCTGTGCTTTTAAAAGAGAATACATACGAAGACACACTTCTATGATAGGAGTTTGGTCTTTGGTGCTCCATGCACCCTGGGCATCCTATACCAAGTAAAAAGAAGTCATTTCATGGAGGCTAGTGTTTGACTTGTCGGAGAACTTTTGAAATTTGACAGATATGGGTTGAGAGAGACAGGCAAGCACTGACAGACTGAATACACTGCTCCTCATTTGAATAGAGACATATCTTTTCAGGAGGCAGTGACAGATCACACACAGCAAGTCCTTGGTTCCCGTGCTACCTGCTGCATCAATGTCAAAAGGATTCCTGAGAATAAAATCCTCATTTTACATGACTTTTCCAGCCTATACAATCTCTACACTAAACCTCTTTATAGCTTCACATCAGATTGAATGCTAATTAGATAAGATTTGAATTGTCTCATTCAGAATTTGAATGAAGCCGTATAACCAAGTCTTATCAGTGGTGAGTCAGAGGGCAGAGGAGGAAGTGAGGGATAATTTCCTGTTTCCTTTCCCAGGAGGATGAGCTCAATATTTTCTATGACACTAAGTATCAGTTACACACCTCATTACAGTGCAGTGTATAGATCCCAGAGAGAATAATGTATTGCTACCTACAAATACTTGCTGTACCCACTGAGCATGAAGAGCAATTTTATGGGAACTCCTGTAAGATTCTTCGATACCATATTGAAATAAAGTGTCCTGTTTGTCAGACAGCAAAAACTGCTGTGTCACAAGTTTGATCCCCACAATAAACCACTGACCTTTTTTCTGACCACTCTGGCACCTCTTTTGTAAAATCCATACACTAACATGTGTCCCAATAATGGCAGCTTAAGTCCTTTAAAATCCATAAAAATCCTCAGCCTTCTGAAGGATATCAGCAAGTCAGCGTATTTAGTTAAAATATCTGGTAGCAAAAAATGACTATATTTATGTAATATTAAAATATTAAAAAGTGGCCTCAGTCATATGTGAATTTTCAAAAACATCTCTACTTGGATAACCAAAAGACTGACCGAGAACTGAAAAAAGACTCTAGCTGCATATCTTGCTTAGATAAATGGATGGCCAGTCTTAACTGGTTTTCAAGAGAAGTCTCTTTTAGGAGAGGGACGCCTATAAACACAGGAGGGCACAGTGAGTCTACGTCATTTATAGTCAAAGTCACTTAAAATCAATCATCTGAAAGGTGCAGTCTGGATCAGGTGGAATGGATGTTTTAGGCCTTTTGCCAGCGAAACATCAGGCATACAATAATCTAGAGAAAAGTGATATCTCTTTTACTAGCATCAGGTCAATAAATGTACTGTATAATTCAAACCAACAAGTTTATATGCATGTCTAATGCACATCAATGTAGCCACAGGCACCACTTTGCCTTAACATCTCAGTGTCAATATCATTTGGGCTTGCACAAAATTCTTTCACAGCTGCAGTAAGCTGTACACACATCACCTGTGTGTGTGAATGGAACAAGTGTGAATTAAATGGATTGGAGTTTACCCCCTCTGGATTCCTCTGAGGCGAAGCTGTTTACCATCTTTTTGAACTATTACCATTTTGGAGCACTCTCCATTGCATCCACTTTGCTTCCCTGCTCCCTGGATTAAGCTGAGTGTTGCTTCTCTCTTGTTTTGTGAGAGTGCCATTACCCCAGGCTCAGTTTGTGTGTGTTTTATAGGCACAACAAGACATGGGGCCAAGCTGGAAAACTATGATGCCGGGGAGCACATTTGTCCTCATTTATCATGTTGACATTTACGTATTTCCCTGTCTCTGCTGTCAACAGATTGGAAAATTGGTAAGGGTTGGAAATGATGCAATGCCATGAAGGCATGAGACAATGGTAGCATTATTACCAAGTTAGGTGTAGCACAAATGCCAGGATGTGCTGTGAGTATCCAGAGTCATTCAAGGATGTGTAAAATAACATCTCCCCTTTTATCTCACTCACAGGTATGAAGAAGAGCGAGCTGTTGAAGGTGTCCCGTGGGCATGTTTGTCCTCTGGCCATTCAGCCTGTGTGTCTCTGCTCTGCACGCAGACGTTCTGGGAGGGAGAAGAAAGATCGCCTAAAAATAAACTGACATTCAGCACCAGCAGATAAACAAAAACCATACCAACAAACAAAAGGAAGAGGAAAAGGACAAGGAAGAAACATCTCTCTTTTGTTTTTATCTGTCTCCCTTTCTGACTCTGCTTCATTTCTGTTTCTCTTCCTCTCTCCCTCTCTGTCTTTGTCTCTCTGTTTTATCCTCTTTGTCCTCATTACGTGCCGGGGGGAGGTCATGTCCCAATCTGGAAAAGTCCTTCATCTATATGTGGAGGTGAGGTCTGCCTCGGAGCAGGATGGGGGGACAGGAGGTTTAAAAGAAGAGGGAGAGGGGGTTTCTCGGGGGCACTCAGTCCAGGACAGCCCTGCAGAGCTCCTGTCTCAACTAGCCAGCCAGACCACCTGCCAGACAGTCACTAAAACCTCCACAGCTCACTGTCTTGTTCAGGACTGCACACACAGCCAGTCTCCCTCCAGGCACACTGTGAGCTTTCAGCTCCAGCAAGTCAACAGCTCCCAGACCCCACTGGTCAACAAGCGTCGCAATTTACCCAGTGATGCCATCTCTACCATCCATTCCCAATCGCCACCCTCCTCTGGGAGAGTTACTGCCCCTCACACACCCTCCAGCTGCCAGAGGTTGAGTGAGGAGCAAGTCAGCGATGGGAAGCGGTCTGTGGTCACCTTCAGCTACATTGAGAAGGCCAATGTGAAGACGGTTGACAGTCCACGGAGCTCCATATGCCAGAGAGGGACGAGAGAGGAAAGATCTACCCCTACTCACTTTCACAAAAGGTTCAGTGACCCGGTTTGGTTTGGGAGCTTAGACTCTTCCTCCAGCTCCAGTCCCAAGCTGGCCTACCAGTCCCCAGGGAGTCACCAGCAGACATTCTCCCCTGGCCTTTGGCAGCCCACGCTGGACCCCATTGGCAGGGCAGCTACCCAGCGGGCCGTGGAAGAGTTTGGCTCTCCCTTGCTAAAGATTAAACTAGCCCATGCACTTGAGCACACCTCATCCTCATGCTACAACCGTCAACCACGCTGCCAGTCCTGGGCTGGGTCCCCTGTGCAGCGTCAGAGCCCCTGCGTGCTTCCCAGTGACAATATCCCTGATAGGGGCCAGGCCTTTTGCGGCTTGCCTCGGAGCCCAGCTTCCGACCAGCTCTCCTCCCAGTCCAGGCAGTCTTCTTTGGGCACATCTCCTCACTCAAGGCCTGGGTCATATGTTGAGCCCCACAGTCCCCCTCACTGGCCACAAAAGGACGCAGCTATGGCAGGCAGTCCAGCCACCCAGAGATGTGTTCAAAGACCCTGTAACAAGAGCACTTCACCCCAGGGAGCAATCTTCCAACTTGGCAATAATCTAGTTGAGGGCATGAACCAGCTAAGTGACAGCAAACCCTCCTCTCCAGCTCACAGCCCCGAAGTCGCCCGCAGGCTAGCAGAGGAGGCTACCAAAGTGTCCTCAATTTTCACCGAGGCAAGGAGGTCCTCATTGCACAACGCTTTAGGAGAGTCCATCAGCGGCTCCAACATTGGAGAATTTCATAGTTCAACTCCAAATGCACAACATTTTCAGCAGCAAACACTTAAGATGAACATCCCTTTAAACGGCCAACACATGCCAGCAACTGATAACACTGACTCTCACCAGCCTGAAAACTCTATCTCGCAGTCACACTCGCACGAAACAAACACATATACAAATCACGACACAAACCAGGAGGACAGCTTTCAAAACTCTCAGCATCAGAACTCCATCCTATCAGAGACTGTGGCTCCGGGTTCCCCTGCCCTTCCCTCTCGCTTCCTCCGCCCTTCTCATCCTCCCACTGAGCTCAGCTCTCCCATTAGGGACCCCAGGCTATTCCGAGCTGAGCTGCGAGCACCGGACACCCCCACCCTGCATCGACATCAGCCACCACAGTACACTGGAGACTCCTGGTCCCCTGGCCTGGACAGAAGAGGAGACCTGAGCTGTTTTGAGAGAGGGGACTGCACGGAGCTTGCCCGTAGGCTCTTCATCAATCAGGGTGTTGAGGAGACACCAGTCAGTTGGACGTCCAGACAACAGTGGGGTCATCAGGTGGAGGAGGAAAACCCAAGGCCAAGCCCTGACCCAGAAGCTGGGTCCAACTCTGCCCCTGGCCCTCAATCCAGGCATAGGCGCAGGGCCCTGAGCCCCACAGCCGAGCGGAAACGGGCTGAGCAGCGGAGGAGGGAGGTCCTGCTTCTAGGACCGGTGGTTTTGGACTCCGCAGAAGAGGATGAGGGTTGCGATGAAGATGGAGAGCGCGATGAGATGGAGGGATACGGGCCAGGGCAGCAGCCACGCCTGCTGAGGATAGAGGAGCCTCCAGAGGTGGACCAGAATGGAGCAATGGGAGGGTCATCCTCTCGGAGCTCGAGTGGTGTGACAGGCAGCTTAGGGGACAGGGACTGTGTGTCCCCAGAGTCCAGTCAGTCCAGTCACCAGAGCAATGAGACCGGGGCTGCAACCTCAGGAATACAGGTTAGAGCTGCATGAAATCTTATTTACACCCTACAAATATGAAATGAGAATAACAGATAATGGTAAAAACAAAGCTATGAACCATTAAATTTTGTTTTGATACTGCATGAACTGAAAAGATAAGATATAGAGAATGCAGAGTTTATGCTGCACCATGTAGGAGTGTGAGTCTCTCTCTAAATTTATTTTTCAGACGGACAGTGGCTGTGCCGTGCCTGGTCCTTCGCTCCACTGTCAGAGAATAGCACGCGCCAAGTGGGAGTTTTTATTCGGGACCCCTGCTGAGGAGGCTGCCAGCAGGGGGGAGAAAAGTGAGAGCATGTTCACCACCATTTCCTCTACTAACTGTAGCTTCACTGCAGATCAGCTCTCATGTTATTTGAGTGGCGAATTTAAGGAATTTTTTACTCCTTCGTACCCTTCTTCACTTAAAAAGAGATGGTATGGAGAAGGCAACCAAGTTGCATTGCTAGACCAGTGTGTCAGTGTCAATGTATGTCCATTAAGGCACCATATTTGAATGTAATATGAAGATCTGTGCTTGTACATGTGTTTTATTATACATAATCAACTGTCACATCAAGTAAAGAATTGAAATATGTTTCTTGTAGTCAGAACAGGGAAGTATAGTGTTGGAAACCTGATCTCATATCTCATAACTAATAAGGGTTATTTTTCTTTCTCTGTAACTGCAGACTCTCTGGAAGCCTCCACTGCTCCTCCTAGTGGAAACTCCAGTGAGTCTCCCACTCCCACTCCCCCTTCTTCCCTGCCTCTCCTCTCTGCCAATCATGAGGTGCAGCATGTGGAGGTGGAGCTGGTGACCCCTCCACCTGCAATGGCAGGGACGTCGCCCAAAACTGGCATCATCCGGCGGACCCTGAAGTACTCAGAAACCGACCTGGACGCCGTCCCGCTACGCTGCTACCGCGAGACGGACATAGACGAGGTGCTGTTAGCCGAACAGGAAGACGCCGATTCTGCATTCGGGAGTAACCGCAGTGTGCTGGGCACCTCGGGGACGGGCAGCAGCCCCCTGGGCGGTCTCGCCTATGAGAGGACAGATGGGGAGGTGGAGGAGAGAGGCAGGAAAGGGCAGGAGGAGGAGGGGGAGGACGAGGAAGACGAGGACGAGGAGGAGGATGAAGATGAGGAGGAGGAGGAAGAAATGGTAAGCTGGGCCAGTGTGAGGATGCAAGGAGACAACAGGAAGAGGCAGTACGCAGCCCAGGAGGAGCCAGAGGTGTTTGGACACCTGCTGAAAAAGTGAGCGGGAATACTGACATGCATACAAATACAGACACGCTCACACAAATGGCTTGTACACACACGCATACACGCTCACACACGTGCACTTGAAGTTCAAGAATACACTGGTTAAGCAGGATTTTCCCATGACCCATATTTTGATCTCTATTTTGATCTCACCCACAGCCTAGTTTCAAAAGTAGACCACAAACTAATTTAGTGTCAGATTTGCATTCAACGCTAAATGGCAATACGTTATGCAACAAACAGCCATGATCAGATGCATGAGAGACTGTTTCCTAGATCTTCTCTTCTCTTAACATGCTTTTAAATTAGTTTTTGTAAACACTGCAGCCTTGTTACTGTCTCTCTCTCCAGTCCACTGGAAACTTTCTTCGATAACCACCACCCTGCCCTGAAATCCCCCATCTTGGTCTCCGGTCCTCGCCGCACCTCAGAGGACACCTTCAGCCGCCACTTTGAGAGCATCATGGAGTCTCACCGGGCCAAGGGGACGTCCTACAACAGCCTGGACAGCGAGGAGCTTCTAACCTCCAGCACCCAGACCGTCCTGACCTTTGACCTGCCCACACTAACCCCGGCCATCCAGGGACCGGTGTGCCAGAGCGCCCGGCAGATCGTCCAACTCAGCTTCGCCCCGCTGGCCCACGATGAGAGGCCCAGTCTCTCCGATTCGATCCTCACCGTAACAGGGGACTCGGACGCCACCCGCGCCCCCTCTAGCGAGAGGCTGAGCAGTGGCTCAGACGACACGCCGCCCAGAGGAGGAGAGGGAGCACGGCTGGGGAGCAGCTGGTACAGCAACCCATCTTTCTCCTTCCCCAGGTGAGTTCATGTGATGTTGGACAAGAAACTAAACACCAGTAAAGGTATATTTTTGTACCCCTGTTTGGTATGTTACTGTGTTCCAGTAACTGTACAATACATGTTTTATGAATAGGACGGAGGCTGGTAGTCATGCAAGTTATTCATGCTTTGGTGAGTCACAAAGCTCAGCTAAGGTGTGTGTGCCATGTTCCCACAACACTGTGGGCTTGAATTTGGGTCATGGCCTTTGCCACATATCATTTCCTTTGTCTCTCTTCTGTCTTTACTGTCACTCTCCAATCTTCACTGTATAATAGAGCAGTTAGAAGAAGAAACTGAAGAATGGTGCCTTTGAGAAAATACAGGGTGCAGTCATTCATTGTGAATCATTCATATTTACATAAGAAATATGTAATTGGTTCAGTCATATTTTGATAACATTTGTACCACATACCAATATATAAATTCACAACATCAGGCAAACATACAGAAAGAGCCTGCATATGAACCTGAAATGAACCTGCATATGAAATGAAGCTTAATTGCTATTGGTAAGTTTACAGTGTTGAAACATGAGTGACTTTCAAAGTTTTCTTTTGGATGAACGAGGTTCTGTTGCAGTACCGTAAGGAACCTGATAATCAGTGACAAATTAAAGATGCTTTTGATGTTAATTCAATATTAATGCATTTTTGATAGCCTTCTTGTGAGGTCAGCAGCCCTGTAATGGACTGTTGTCAGTCTTCAGATAAATGAGTCTCAGTCTGTGCTGTTCTCTTTGTGCCGAGCAGCGCTGCAGTGCTATTCTGGAGCATTAGAGTGAAGGTCGCCACAAGGCTGCCTGTGGTCCCTTAACTGTCTGGCAGGCAGGCCACGTGTGTGTGTGTGTGTGTGTGTGTATGTGTGTGGCTCCTGTAGGCAAGACAGAGGCAGATGGCTGCTGCATCAGTGAAGGACTCACCTTCACACTCAAAGACTCCATTATATTTCCCCTTGGACTCCCACCTGCAAATTAAGGGACTAAATCCAGCATCTTTTATTTTTATATCATGTATTGTACTCTTACTGCTTTACTTTTACTACTCTTACATGGATAAAACAGCCACTTTCTATATCGACCATGCTCTCAACAAGATGTGTGACAGTTTCTCAAGTATGTTGGAGGTCAGGGATGAGCGTCTGTCTGTAATAATTACTCATGCTGAGGAAATGACGGCCTCACTGCCTCTGTGTGACAGTGAGGTAGCCCGGCTTTGTGAATGTCACCCTAACTTAGTGTGACAGCACTGCAGAGGTACGGTGCACTGCACTGTCACCTTGTCGCTCCGACCACTAGATGGCAGCAGAGGACCACAGTGCTCCCCCTGCCTGACAGCAAGGGTGAAGCTAATGCAGGTGGGCCGTCTCAGCAGCAGTGAAGGCAAACATTATCTCTTTATTATACTCTCTTTTTTTTTCTTATTCCCAAGTATGTTGTCATACGGACCCATTTTAAATCCCTGCTGCAGTCTGGAAGTCAAATATTATCTTGACTGTAAAGGATTTTAAGGGTGGAAATGGTGTGTGTGTGTGTGTGTGTGTGTGTGTGGGCAGGTGCATTCTCTGCTGGTATCAAGTCACACATGAGTGCTGCTGGTATATGTTGCCGCGTGTGAGTCCCAGTGTTTGGGCACTGAGGATAATCAGACAGTCGTGCTCCACCATTCTGCTAGCAGCAGCTCTGAGTACTGTAAGCATCCATCTGCCAACATTTCAACTCTCTGTTCTCTGCCATTTATTGAACAGTGGCTTGATTGTGTGTGTGGCTGCAAAACCCCCGTCTGCTGACACAAAAAGGAAACACAATCCAGTCTCAAGTTTGAGCTGATCGGTGTTCAAGTACTGAGCAAGAGGGTGAAAACAGCACAGTGGCTTCAGTTTGGAGGCTCTATCCTAGTTTATTGAGTTTATTTAAAGTTATGGTCATAGATTATTAGCTTAGGCATGGCTAGGACTTTCCACAATTCCTTCATCACTTAAATCTCTTCAAATGAAAACCAAATCATGCTGGACTAAGGTAAATATTTACCTTACACCCATGTTATCAGACTTGCACAAGCAGCCCGGGTCTGGCAGTCCTGGGGCGATGGGATCCAGGAGCGACACCAGAGTGCAAATATTTCTGAGGGCTTGTCCATACTTTGATAAAACTTGGAATCCCCCCCCTCCCCATACACACACACACACACAGACACACATTCCCCTTTTGAGATCGTCTGTGCCGTTAGACAGAGAGGCTCATTGTGCGGAGCGGCCCGTTGGACTGAGAGAGGGGGTCCAATTATGCGATGATAGACCATTGAAGGAGAGGCTGACACGAGGAATTCTCTCAGGACCTCGGCATTGTGCAGGCTCTTGATGAGACTGTGCCAACAGGTGGCCGAGACTTTACTACAGTGCTGGCCTGATCTCACTAGTTAGCCACTCCAAACGCATTCCTCATGCAGGCCCTGATGAAAAGCGTGCTGTAAACAGACGCCACAATGGCCTCACAAAAGCTACCTGTTCCCTCCCTGAGGCCGTCATGGTTGTAGAGGAAACACCTAGTGGATATTTCAGACTGATGCTTTGTTTTCTCTGTAGGAGTGCTAAAAGCTCACAGCTTAAGCAAAGTAGGCTCGGATGTATACAACGCCCAAAGGATGCACATAGTGTGTGTGTGTGTGTGTAATTGGAGATTACAAAGAGGAATGAATGGAGTGAGGGAGCAAAGGGGGGTAGAGGGATTTTGGGTGAAAGGCAAGCCAAGTTTCATGCCATGCCTAGAACCCAAGGTCAGCAGGGGACAGCGCTAAAGTTTACACAGTGGAAGAGGGAGGGAGGAAGGGAGAAAGAAAGAGAGAGGGAGAGAGGGAGAGCGAGGGAGGAGTGCAAAGAGGAACAGAAACAACACCAAACAGACGGAGAGGGAGAAAGAGAGGGAGAGGCACTGCAGGACAAACAGTTCCTTCACTTTGGGGGGGGAGGAAACTTGCTGTGAAGATCAGATGACAGCAAATA
>OMLF01032291.1:3515-20532 GCA_900302615.1 Holocentrus rufus
GAACTGAACTCAGATCAAAAGGCCGGTACAGCGGTTATGTCTTCAGTAAAAGCACATTTACTAGCTTGAAGCAATACAAAACACCTATTTAAGAGTTACTGACATTATTAATTCATCACATTATTAACATTTTTATTAAAATACATGCTCTCTGGCAGTTGGAGCTACTCAGAACCAATCTCAAAACTCACAACACACTGCAGCCAAGACTTTCCCAACACTACCCACCTGGAAGATGGCCAGCAGGGCCATCCCGGTGATCAGGCAGCCTAACGTCAGGGCAAACAGCACGAAGGACGGCACACAACACGTTTTCTTCCACTTCTTACCTGGGATGTTGAAGTGGGAGGTGGAGGGTAATTGGAAAAAGGGAAAGCAAAAGAGAGTGGGGGAGGCAGAGAAAAAAACATTTAGAGGAGCTTTTCTCTACAAACAGACCGAGCAGGCATGATCATTTACTTCACCTCACAAACCCCGAAAATGGGCATCATTTTCAATAAGATCAATTTCTGGGTATGTGAAACCTGCTAATAATCTCAAACACCCCAAAAAACAATTTTTGTTGTTCAGATTTGCAGGGCAGAGATATAGCATGTGATTTATCTGTGATTCTGTGCCATGATGACTGACATCTAAAGCCAAAAGACAGTGAATGCACCTTGGACTTCGTCATTCTTGAACACCCTGAAAAGCCTGGTGGCCATGAAGCCAAACTCCCTCTCACATGCGTCTGACAGGGTGGCGATCATCTCTGCCATGGAGGTTTCCCCGCCGACACTGGACAGGCGGTTGTAATCCGTGAACAGGAACCTGCACGTGGACGCATCAAGACATGTGAGCTAAAGACTGGAAAAACTGATGCTATATCTGTGTCAGATGCAAATGTAAAAATGTCCCTTCCTTGCACATTTAAAAACTACCTTTCATTTAAAGGCATCACACCCACGCTGCACAGACTGTGTGTGTGTGTGTGTGTGTGTGTGTGTGTGTGTGTGTGTGTTACCCTGCACCCAGCATTGGTTGTGTACATCAAGAATCAGCTATATGTGATGATGATTGGTTGACAGGAGGATGTAAACTATCACATAATCCTACTATTAATCTTCACAACCTAGCTGCAAATTTTCACACAACTCCCACAATCCTCTATGCATATTCAGAGAGGATTACAAAACAAATATGTCATTGCCACGAATTCACCATGGGACTGTACTTATCTACATAAGTTTTACTTTATTTGTCTCGTTCTAATGTGACTGTGTGTGCACGTCTGTCTGACGTTGTCACCTGACAGGCAGGGCGCGGGTGGTCTGCTCAGGAAGCTCAGGGGGGTTGACAAACATCAGTTTGAGCAGCAGCTCCAGGTAGCCGACCTGCCGGGCCAGGCGGGTGCTGATGACCCAGGCCCAGTTCCAGTTCTCTCCCTCTCGACGGCTTCCAAAGTACACCAACACTGCAGGGAGAGGAGGACACAGTGAAGTCCAGCTGAAATGCCAACTGAGGAATCTCCTGAGGAGCTAAACAATGCCAATTACACTATCTTTATCTATTATTAAGGTAGTTATTTTAAGTTCTCCCCAGGACCACAAGTTTGAGATGATTCAAAAGTCTGCTAGCTTTGCAGAGTGACTACAGTCACTCTGAAATGATATTGCTTGTGTAACAGCACCCTCTAGTGACCAAACTGTATATCTCAAAAGTGTCATATGGAAAAAGTTCACTTTAAATAAATGGAGAACTTATTAGCTTCTTTTGTTTTTTTGCCTGTGTTGGACTGGTGATCTGGTCCAGGTGTTTCCCTGCCTTACGCCCAATGTATGCTGGGATAGGCGTCAACATCCCAAGTCTCTTATTAGGAATAAGCTAGTATATAAAAATGGATGGATGGATCTGCTGTTTCTTTTAAACTGGGGAAATGAAGGCAGAATTTCCCTACAGGAATCAATTAAGTGTTGTATTTGCAGCTAGTTTGTGCCCTCACCAAAGAAGATGTAGAGCAAGGCGAGGAGGCTGAGGGAGACGGCGATGGCCAGCCTGTGGTCGACAGTGAAGCCGAGGACGAGGGCCACTGAGCCGCACAGCAGCAGGGTGAGGAAGACAACCAGCCAGGAGAACTGGAAGAGCGGCTCGATCTGCTGGCCCGCAAACGTCTTCATCTCGTCTGACGGAAGAACAGGAGGAAGAGAGGGAGGAGCCGGAGAAGGTAGGACCAGGGGAAAAAATTACTGTCACACATTTCAATGGAGATGAGAATATGAGCCAGCCTGAGAATTTATAGTTACTTACCCTCCAGTTTCTTAAGAAGGAAAGACTTGCCGCTGCCCCACTGGGCGTACAGGCCGACACAGATGGGCGGCTGCATGGTGGGCTCACTCAGGATGTCCGCCAGGGCGCTGCTGTAAAGGTCATAACCCAACATGTCCCCATCTGACTCAGTGGGAGATAGGTGCTCTGAGATATAGAGGAACAGAAAGAGAGGGAGAGGGAAGGGGCAAAGAGGGGAGAAAGAGACAGAATGATTGTGGAGATAGGGAGAAACAGAAGTGGAGAGAAGAGCGGGAAATGAGATTAAGATAGCAACAACAGGCTATGAGCTCATTTCGTCCCGGATTTCTTTGTAAATAATATGGAGAAATGGGTCCTACTGGCTCCAAATATCTGCGTGAGGATGCTTTTCTGGTGGGTGCAGTCGATGTTGTACGGCGTCTCTCCAGCCTTGTTGGGGCGGTACAGCAGACGGCCATCTTTAGGGTTCCTCAGCAGCAGCTCGGCCAACTTGCGGCTTCTCCCTCGGATGGCGATGTGAAGCGGCGTGTCTCCTTTCTGAGCCAAGAAAGAGATGGCAAAGACTGATTCCCGTATCTTCTCACACTGACAACTGATTCCTTGTATATCAGCTAACATCCCTAAAGTAAAGTCCCAATCCCTTAACTGCTCCAGTGAAGCAGCTTAGTGGCCTATAGAAGGATATTGATTGTACCAGGTGGCACCCAAGTGTGAAACTGTGTAACTAAGAAGCAGGGCGTTGATGATGAAAGACATTCAAGCTCTGTCAACCATCCCTGGATAAATACAGATTAAAAAAAACAGTAGAACATGGAAAAGGGAAAAGCACAAGCTGAAACAAGAATTTTTTTACACTTGGTCACACATTTGTTATTATGTGACAACCAGCACATCTCTGAAAATGATGTAGAGTCAAAACATCAGATGCTGTGCTGACTCTGAAAACTAACACATTTATTTTTCTTTTTTTTTGGCTCTTAATTTTTCAAATTGATTTAATGGATTTTGTCAGTGTTCAACATGGTGTACGATAGCAGTATAACTGCTAAATCAGCCATATTATGGATGTACCATAGCTAAAGATAATTTTTTACAGCAGCAAAAATGCCAAGATCTGAAATGGCAGCTGATCTTCAACTAAAGAAAATGTGCTCATCGTTCTTTCCACACTTAAAAAAAAAAAAAATAGGAGACTGTAGCAGACACCTTTCATGTTAGTTTTCATATTTTTCCTGTGAGGACGGGTAAACATCTACCAAATAAACACTAAGTATAACATAATAGCCAGACAGAACTAAGAAAAGGGTTGTGATGACTTTTGGTTCTGTGTAAGGATGTTTTGAGAGTGAGTGTGTTTCAAACTGTACCTTGTCCACCGCCGACACCTTGGCCCCTTTATCCAGCAGCAGCTCCACAATCTCTATGTTTCTCATCTTGGTGGCTTTGATAAGTGGAGTCTCGGCCTCCTAAAACAGACACACACACACACACACACATACACAAAGACGAAAACTAGTTACTCAGAGCCAAGAGAAACAAACTGCAACACATTGTTTAGAATAATACTGTTTGGATTAGTGCTTGTGTGTCTGACCCAGGATAAAGCTTTCAATTAAAGAGAAGTAAAGTAATTATAAAGAATTAAAGGATGAGAGAGCGTTTTAGTCTCTTTGGTCTTCCTGGCTGCTGAAGGTGTCATACCTTGGTGCAGCTCTCAGTGTCCGGGTTGCACTGCAGGATGTCTCTCACCATGTTGGCGTTGCCTTTCTCCACAGCCCAGTAGAGGGCAGTCTTTCCATCCTAATATGAATACAGAAAGGCCAGACATTTGTTTATCACTTAAAAAAAAAAAGTTTTGGCAGAACAAAAACACAACGTTAATCTCTTGTTGAAACAGCATGAACTTAATTGTGCGGTGGTTGAAAATGTAGTGTTTTTTGAACAATGTATCAGTCATGAGTCCAGCTCTGCCGGTTGATGTAGTCCATTTATGTAAATTGCTGACCCGGGAATGAAAAGTTCACTGTACCAAAGGTTGCAAAACACAATAGAGACAGTGTTGAGAGCCAGTATCATGTAAAATGAGAAGGCCTCCTGCTTGCCTCTAAACATCAATAAGACAAGCAGAGATAGCGGGAGAGGAGCTCCTACCTGGCCCCTGACGTCAATATCGGCATATTTGTTCAGCAGGGCTCTGACTATCTCCACATGACCTCCCCTCACTGCTCCGATCAGCACCGTCTCCCCGCTCTGACAAATACAGAGAAACAGAGGAGAAAAGAAGACACAAACAGAAAGACAGAGACACAGATATTAAAATAACAACCAAACAGACCCTCAGCCACAATCCAATATCAACAAGACATTGTCAAGCTCCGGGGGGGAGGGTGCTGGTGATGGGCGGGGTGACCTCACCCTGTCGGGGATGTTGACGTAGGTGCCGGCATCCAGCAGGTCCTGGACGATCTCGGTGTGTCCCTCCTTGGCAGCGATGGCCAGGGCCGTGTTACCGTCCTTGTCCGTCATGTTGACGTTCGGGTTCCTCTTCAGCAGCTCCTTGACGACCTTGGTGAAGCCGCCCTTCACCGCCACGATCAGAGCCGTCATCGAGTTCTGGGAAGACACGAGGGACACGTCAAAAACAGGCAGGGGAAACTTGAAATCTGCAGCTCCCAGATATTTACCAACTCAACATTTCAGACTTTTTTCCAGACTTTAACTCGACTGGGTTTACAGATTTTGGCAGACATTCACTATGATATATAACAATAGCTGGACAATAAAATAAGATTTATTACTTTATGGCTGGAGATTATTCTTCACAACAACATACTGTGCTTCCCGCAGATTGTTAATTTACTTTAGTGGTGTTGGAAGGGCATATCATTGATGACTTGTTATTGATGCATCATTTAACAAGCCCAGTAACTCTTATTTTTCCAGGCACTCAAGTCCCTCAATCTGGTTCAGGATAATGACATTGCACCATTAGCCACTTACATCTGATTAACACGACTACATTTCAAAATGTCTCTCCATTCAATCCTGTGGGCAAAGATGCACACGGACTTGAAGGAGCACAGATGCACTGCAGCATAGGTGCTTCAGTAATATACTTTCAGTGCTTGGGGGTATTAAATCTTGATTGTTTGAAAACTACACTAATGAGAACTGCCAGGCTTTATCCATCATGGAACCTGAAATAAATCCAAAACAAAAATGTACTTGGAGGGCTGTTCATTCACCTGGGCCTGCTGCCCAAATATTAACACTGTATGGAAAACACTGACAAATGTAGCAATATGTCAAATGACAGTGGGTATACAGCCAAATAAAACTCCTTGTGGCATGTACATCAGGACTACAAAACAAGACTTATGCAGACTTTTGGTGCTAAATTTGAACCTTTCTATACTTTCCAGACTTAGGTCACAGATATAGCAATGACACTAATTATTTGCTAGATATTTGGTCTTGATTATATATCACAATTATAAGTTTTGACGATTTGCTGAACAATTTTTATTGTATTTTTCACATCTAATATTAATAACCAAGGCTATTTCCACCTAAAGCATTCTAAAATAAAATCAAATGTTTTAGTATTGTCAATGCATTTGTTATGTGGTATTATTAGTGTAAAACTGAAATTGTAAAATATGATTATAGGTCATTGTGCAGCATTGTGCACCAAGCAATGAGTTTGTCATGTAGCTGAAAACAGATTATGTGTGCCATTTAAAAGGCTTTATGTTTGTGATGAAATTTTGAGGAGTTTGTTGCGAGGTGACAGCACTCTATTCTAAGACCTATACTTAACACTAGGCAAAAAGACAGATTATGCAACCATTTGGACAATCTACTTACCGCTCCTTCCTGGTCAACATCAGCTCCGTTGGCCAGCAGGTGCATCACACACTCATAGTGGCCCTTCCTGGCTGCCCAGATCAGAGGAGTGGTGCCATACTGAGGAGGAGAGGGGGAGGTGGAGCGAAGGGAAGAGAAAAAACAAGACAATACATGACAAGTTTAGGCTACAGAGTTCATGGAGACAGGTGATTTTGGTGAATGTCCCTTCAAAGAGTTTTTACAACTTAATAAAAAGGGTATGTCTGGAATGAGTGATCCCTCTGTCTTCTTATGACTGGTCTAGTATCTATTCGGTGACTAAAAACATCTTGAACCTGGACTCTGTGTGCTTTACTGTTTTCTATCCAGATTCATTTATACGATGGGGAGGAAGAGAGGAGAATGACTCAGGACAAAAGCGATCTCCTATGCATATTCCTTCAACTGCATCATAATTAAAAACAACTCCATGAATAACATCTTCAGTGGTTTGTATGTAGCTACCTTGTCCGAGCAGTTGACCTTGGCCCCGTGCTGCAGCAGGAGATGGACGATCTCGCCATGGCCTCGACCCGCCGCCCAGATAATAGGGTAGACGCTGTACTGTTGGGGGAAAGGACAGGGTTGAGGTCATGCTGACGATAACTAATGACCGGTGTCAGGAATGTCGACGTACCAGCGCGCCAGCACCTTAAGCCACCTGACTCCGTCGAAACAGCAGATGACGGGGTGTGAACAGAACAGCGCTGTGGTTTGCGTTTTTTGTTACCGTCAAGTGACGTTTACTGCTACATCTGAACAGCATGCTGACACGCTTTCTGTGTAATTTTGTACTCATGGATGCCTGAGCTTTTCATATTATGGGGGAAGTGAAGAAAAGGCCAGCACAGTTAAGAGCAATAATGAGTGTTCCAGTACCTGACCAGTGATGTTGGGATTGGCTCCTTTCTCCAACAGCAGTTGGGCAACGGTGGTACGACCTTTATAGGCTGCCCACATGAGAGCGCTCCAACCTCCCTATGTATAAGACACAAAGAGAAACACAGTCTGGTTTTATAGATTTATAGAAAAAGATATTGCATTGAGCTGACAGGAAAAAAGAGCAGAACAAAACAGACAGGGACTCAGAGAGACTTCCAAATTAGGAATGAAAAAATGCCGGTTTTGTGGTAGGAAAATGTGCTATTTACAGTTGGCGTGACACAGTTTCCAGTGAGCAAACCGTATCATGCACGGTGGTTGATTATAATCCTATTGTCATTACAGACCAGCAGGCTGTGACATGTCCTGTGCAGCTTAGACACACCCCACACTGCAGTGACTCACTTGATGTCCTGAGTCGATTCCATCAAGTTCAAGGGAAGCAAAGGCTTTAAAATCAACTCAGCAACAAATACCACACACAGTAAGATGTAGAGGGAAATTTTGTAAAACTGTAAAAGCAACAAGCATAAATAAAGTCTACTACTAATATCTACTGTGTTATACTGTGTACATTTCACCCCTGTGAAAACATTCAAATTAAGAGACTGGATGCAGTGCAGATAAATAGTCAAAAGATACAAGACAGGTTTTTTTCTCAGTATTTCTGGCTGCTGTGTAATCTGTTCAATGGCTGCAAGCAAAATTGGCTCTTGTGCTCGGAGATCTACATCACAACAAAAACTAAGCAGCAGTTAGTAAATAGGTGTATCTCATTTGCATGTTGTCAACACTGCTCATGAATACACAGAATAGCTGCTAAAAGAGACCTGGAGAGGGCTGGCTGCCTGTGAGAGGTCTTGTTCCCATGACTGAATCATATCACAGCGCCATGTAAAGAGACAACCACAGCTCGGCAAATAGGATTACTACCACAGAGGAAACATCACACTGTAGGTAATTTCATTTGATATCCGTTTCAAGGCTAATGGTTCATTCACTTTAAGTCAGCCAGCACTTAGGCCATAGGAACAGGAAGCATGATTCTGAATGAAGATCTCATAACCTATTTTAATCTGACTTGTAAGGAGGCTACATGTTAAAATGCTGGTCTTGCTCTAGTGTTTTTGGCCAATTTTTTTTGTTGTTTTTAGCATGGTATTTCAAATACATGTCTGGTTACCTAAAGCAAAATACAAAATACAAAAATACAAAATGCTATCTTATTGTTTTGTTTTACTTAGCTATGATCACTTTTTCTCAACAGACGTAAACTTTCCACAAAGTCATCTCTGCACTGTTTTTATGGCACCCACTGAGGACTAATTACTGTCCCTTGTTTGTAATCAACTGTACACCTCTATTTTCCTCCCTAATTCACCTCTCTGACACCTTTTCCCCCCATCTGCCCTCCCTCCATCCTATTAACATGGGCCTCATTTATAAAAATGTCCTCTGACTTCATCCCTGATCCCATCATACAGCCTTTCCAAAGAATATGACACCCATATTGTGGTTAATGACAAAATTTTAGTTTTAGCTTTTCATATATATATCAGAATATTAATCAATGTTGCTTATTTTGATAAAAAAAAGACTTGCTACCCAGAACTCTTTTCTCTAAATCTCCACACTTTTCACTGTTCTTTTCTTTTTTTTTTAAATTCTCCATCCTCTCACCATGTCTCGGTGCTCCAGGTTGGCATTGTTCTCCAGCAGTTCCCTCACCACATCGATGTGTCCCTCCTTGGCTGCGGAGATCAACGCCGTCCAGCAGTCCTGCACACACAGAGACAACCTGTTACCGCGGGAAACTCCAATCAATTCCAACTGGATGCACATCCATCCCAGCTGTCATCCGACTGTGGGACAGTCTACCGGTGAAAGTGCTGTACCTACCAGCTGGTCATACCAGGTGCTCATGGGAGCAACAGACCAAAGTGTCAGACAGTATAGAGTGAGAGTCAGTGCAACTATGTGCGGCTGTCTTCTTCTGAGTTAGCCTGAGAGCGAGGGCAAGTGCGTGTGAGTGTGTAATGTGTAATGGTGGGTTACATGTGCGTGAGATTGTAATGAGAGGTGTCCTGTGGGAGCATGCGTGTGTCTACGTGGGTTTGTCTATGTATGCATGAATGTGTGTGTGTGAGGAGCCGGCTTTTAAAGGAAAGGGGTGTTGGCCAGCAGGTGGATCCTGTCATTTACTCAGGCGGAGGTAAAAGCGTGTAATAGGTTGTCATTATTGCTCATGATGGCTCGTAATAGCAGTGAACTAAGCCACAGTGTGGTGAGTTGAGCAAGATGAAACATTGAGGCCAACAGTCCAGCTAAGTCTTCTGTGTCAAGTGAACAATGCGGTTCAAATGACCGCATTGTTTTTCACCTGCAAGGCTCCTCTGACTCCAGAGCATTCGAAGTGTTTCCATAGTATTCCTTTGTGTGCGGTCGTGTGTGTATGTTTGGTGGTCACAGCTGTTGTGTATGTGGGTGTGCGTGCATGTTTACCACATCATCCAAGTTAACATTGGCTCCCCTCCTAATGAGCTCTTGTACTATCTCCAGATTGCCCTGCTCCGCTGCCACCATCAGGGGAGTCAGTCCGTTCTTAATGAGGAAAAGACAGAGGGAGAGAACGGAGTGAGGGATCAATAAAGATGTGATGTTAAAATACCAGAATCCTGGTTTTTGATACAAATACCAGAGAAATTCCATGATTCTTGATACCTGGTTAAATGCTAGAACAACACAACAACTGAAATCCCATTCAAACACACACTTTTTAACTTTAAAATTGTGCATAAGGACTAACGGAAACAGAAGCGTTACCCTGTTTAAATATAAACATGTATGGGCTACATTAAAATAAGAACACTAGTTGCAAATGCAAAATTGACCTGTAAACCCTCAAGCAGAAAACAAAACAACTCTATAAAATACTAATTTCAGCTGTATGAAATGTCCTGCTGTTACAATAAATACAATGGGATGATTATGTGCTCGCATTTTGATTTGCAGTCCTGTAAATACAACTGACTGAGTCAGACAGTGAGGTATCAATTTGTGTTGATACTACTGATACTAAAAAACACCACTTCTGGTAAAAATTTGGTATTGACTTGGAACCTAAGTATCGATTTATGGGACATTCCTACTAGTGACAGGTGGTGACACGATAAGACAACTGTCACTATAAATCCAATACTGGTAACCCAATCTTTATTATTGATCATACTTTTACTGCATTATATGGCCTACAGAGCAGACAGAGTATAGGCTACTCTAGACTCTACAGCTGGAGGACTGATATTGTGGGGTATTTCCTTAGCCTTTCACCTCACCCTCTGTTTCTTGTGTGTGATATTACAGCAAGGTGAAGGGTTTTCAGTGTACACTGAGCTCTAATGAGGCCCAAAAAACGAATGAATGATGAATGATTTTTTTTTTTATTCTTTTAACCAAATGAGGAAAATAATGAACCCCGCTGAGCTTGGGTAATGAAACAATAAGATTTTGCCTGAATGTAAATATAAAAAATGTTCAATAAAATGTTGGTTACTTTGAACATAATTACAGTCCATGACTGACATAAAAACAGCCAATCATGTGGCAGGAACAGAAAAAGATCCGGCTGCGTGCCCAGTTACCACACACAGGAACTGAATGCTGCATTGTTTTGGTAGGCTAAAAGAGATTAGCACAATAAGCCTTCTGATTTCTTCAGCTCTCAGTCAGACGCTGAAAACAGCATTCAAATGTGACATAAATAATTATTCTATAAATACTGAGGTAATTACTGATATTGACTGAAATGTTATGGTGATAACATATTTGGTCATATCACCCAGCCCTGACCCCTGCATGCCAAACAAACGTTTTGTATCCTCTCTTTGCATATGGCTTCTGAATCAGTTTCAATCATACCATTCCTTGTGTTAGGGCTTGAAAACAGACTGCAATATGCTCTCTGCCACAATACAGTTGTTAAATGATCTGAAAGCATCCCCAGAAAAACAAACAAGCAAAAACATGCAAACTATCTCCCTGAGTGTGGAAGTATGATGAGGCTGACTTACATCGCTCCTGCTGTCCACTTCTCTGAATTTGTCCAAATGGGCCTTCACAGCAGCCAGGTTCTCCTCCTCCACGTAGCTGAACAGACTCTGGGTGGCCAGAGAGGTCATCTTCAGGGAGGTGGTGGTGTCCATGGCCGCCTGCTAACCACCTGTACACCACTCTGAGAGGAGACAGAGAACATATTAGCATTCTTCACAGGAAGTGCCGTTCGAACACACAACTTATGGGGAACAAAAAGAAAAGTCAAAATCAGGGCGCTAGGAGTAGGGTGTGGCGCGGCAGGGGAACATGAATGCACATCTGGAGAAGGTAATAGCCCAAAAGAGTAAGATAATAACCTTGTATGGCATTTTATAACTTTGGCTTATACCTTTGATATTAATTGGGGTCCCATAACCCATTGTCCCACATTTATCTTTGGCCAAGTCGGCTGAGCTACCATCAACTATTTTGCTCGTAAAGTGTTTTCAATTATGATTGGTTGCAGTGGAAATTGTCTTTGAGTGTCTTGAAAAGTGCTACGCAAATAAAATGTATTATTATTATCATCACAACTGACTACAGCCATGATGTTTGTGTCAGTACTTGGCAGCTGACTACAGAGGTGACTACAGGCTCATGACTCGTATACCCCAAATGCCAGTGATATGGGAAAGAAAAGGCCCTGGTAAAATGCCTGAAAGCAATAAAATCTTCATGCTCGAGCTCTGCCTTATGACGAGCCTGTATGTTCATAATCTCAGAGCATTTTAGGTGTTAATAAAAAATACTGTGGGAGCATATAACAGCATGCAGACCTTCTGTGATTTACTTAAGTTTGCCATGTCCAGCAACTGTGACTGAGGATTGTGATATGAGTTTTCTCCCTAGGAGAACGGCTCCAACAGCATGGATAAGTGATAAAAATGGTCTTCAAGCTGTGTTGGATAAACAAACAACAGATGCAGCAATCATATATGTCTCAAGTGTATCAGTGGTTAAAGTAGATAGCCCAACTATAAATATTAAAATGCACAATCAGACAAAGGGGAAATAACAGAGATTATTTTTTAAAATCACAGGCAGGAATGACAAAAATTCCTGCTGTATAAACTAAGGCAAGGCCTCTGCATGTGTATGTGTTTCAGAGGGATATTTCTCTTTCTTCAACTCTTAATAGTATTTTTACAAAAGTACAAGGCACAGAGAATGCTCATTACAAAAGGATTAACTGAGGCTCAGTCTATGCCCAACGTTCAATTCAATCTCTGGCCACTCATGCTGAAAACGTGAACTGAAATTTCTCTGCTCACTATAATGAAGCCACAGGAATCACAATGTTCAGCTAAAGAAACCACACAAAGTCATCAAATACCACTGAAGACAAACAATGGGAGCCAAACTTCCATCCTTTGAAGCAGCAAGGAGTTAGATAATTGGTGCACTCTTCTGTGTGCTCCAATTATATCGAGAAATAGTCTGGTTACCAATCTCCTTTTCTTTAAATTGGATTGAGCTGAACTTCCATATACTACGCTATTAGACAAAACGAGAGACGAGTCTTGACTTTTTTTGTTGCTGAGTACCTTGATGTACAAAAACCGCACAGTTGTGGGCCATTTCTCGGGAATAGCTTCGCATTAATGGGCAAATGGCAGAGAATACAGAATGAGATTGGCTCCATCGGACAAAACAAGGCAGAAAGCCAACTCTGAGGGGATAATCTGCATTAGGCTCCGCCATTCTAAAGAATTACATGAAGCCCAGACATAGCCTGCCATGTCTCTGTTTACCATGTAATTTCTTTAACCCTTTTAAGTCAGGCAGGTTGACTGAGAATATATTCTTATTTACAGCATTTTCCCCCAGCCAGTCCAGAACTTCAATCCAGTCACAATATCACTTCTGAAACTATCAGGCTATGACTGCCTCATATATTCAGCCATGTTTTCCTCAGAAAAAGAATATCAACTGACCTAACAGCCTGTGCATGACATGGATTACTCCACCCAACAAAAGAAAAGCCATTAAACCTTGTTGCTTTTTGCTGTAGCCGAAGATTCAGTCGATCAATAAAAAACTCATTAACTATTCATAAGAGAATGCTCTTCTATCATTTTAAACTTGTTTCCTGCCATTGAGGCACAAAATTAATGGACAGCATTCACCAAGTTACCTTGGCAATGGGTTTCATGCATACAAAGCCTACCCAGAATTCTGTTCAATATTTCAACACAGCCTGTGACTCAAGCAGCCAGATCCAGTCAATAAAGGTTTAAATGTCATAAGGCTGTTGGGCTGTCAGTACAGAGGCCCAACAGTAAATTCAGCCAAATTCAAAGTGACCTATCAACGCATGATGGTATATTTTTTCAGCTAGATCAGCTGCCTTCAGCAAGAACCAACTGCTTACTGTTGTCCAATATCAGACACTGTCATGCACAAGTGAAAAAATCCTTTGTTTACAGTGGAGGGAATGGGAGCCTGTTGACACACCCTCCTCAGCTGCCTATCTCAGCGCAACCACTCTCAGCACAATGGATGGACAGTACTGACACAATACAAGAGCCAATCAGTAAACCTTTAGCTTTTTTCTGATGAGAAATAATCAGATGGGAGCTCACACACATCCTTTGCAAAACACACACACCTGCTATTAACAAACAAAGACAAAACACCATTAAAAAGAGTAAAGCCAGCAAAAGAGTATAAACCGCAGTCTATCAATAAAGAAAACTGAGATTAAAAGGAGAACCCCTTACCTTGGTGTAGGCTGAAACTGATATCTGACTATACAAGACTGAATGACCAAGCTTTATGCCTTGCTCACTCCACACAGAGTATCAACAAGCGCTGCTGGGCTCAGGCTCAGCATCCCCCCCTGACTCAAGGCTGAATATTAGATGAGGAGGCTGGCCCACGCCCATCTCTTTCCAACACAATAGACACACGACTAGATTACCATTCATTACATGCACCGACTGGGCACTGATGAACAGAGCTGGAAAGGAAGAGAAAATGTAGATGTTGGCCTGATCTAGGTGATTAAATTATACGGGTAGTGAATAAAGTAGCATCTGGTTGATGCATTTGGTAGCTTAACATTTAGAGAGATTTTGACAATGCTGTCAGTGGACTCCAGCTACTCTTCAGTGTATAAATGACTTATTTCCCCGTCAGTCACTCAACATGTTTAAGTCATGTAGTTTTATATAAAAAGCCTAGATTGCTGTAGAAATAACCTTGACCAAACTCTACTGTTTAATCTCTGATGGACAGATATGATCCATTATCTGAGAAAAACATTCTGATACCATCAAATAAATTCAAATAGTCAGCTGTGTTTTCATCTAGACCCAAACAAATGCAGGTAGCGTGAACTTAGTATGTAACTTTGGAGATGATCTCTAAATTTAACCAGTCAGCTCTTCATGGCTTGTCATGTGGGTATGAAATTGCTGAGGATTTAGTTCCCTGGGAATTTTTGGTCACAAGATCCCAGTTGTTGGAGAGGAAGTTGAGTGTGTGTCGACCAGCCAGCCAGGTCACAGTGTGCACAAACCAATGTCAAATATGTTTCCGTTTCCCGACTGTATCATCAGCTGTAAATATATTAACCTTATGTGCAAGGCACTGATCTGCCACTGTGTGCGTCACTGGTTTCATCACAAAAAAAGTGAACATCTGGATCTTTCTCTCACACATATTAACACACACACGCACACATATGGCCTCAAGTTAGACCAAACAAAGAAAAACACAGTATCTTTGAGTTTTCCTTAAGTAAACTGTCTCTGTTATATGAGTCTTGGCTTCAAATATCCCAAGCGGTGTGACTTGTCCCCACCACAGTCTTGTAACGTCAGTGCTGTTACCAGGAAGCCACAGCTTACAGAAGCTAGCCGTTAAACTCTCAACAGCTAACATGCTAACGTCATGTTAGCTCATATCGGCTAGCTATCCGGTAAATGTCCCTACTAGTTACTTTTCATTACCTTTGGAGAAAAAAAATACAGTGCGTAAACTAAAGTCATCTTACCAAAGTTTAGGTTGCTTTGTAATCGTCTGTAAATGAATTCCAAAGAGGAAAATACTGTTACAATTTTGAGTGAGTTTTCAACTCATACTGTTGTTCCTGTGTTTACTAAGTAACCTAGCTGCTACAGTAAAAGTGAGTAGCTCCTCCTACCAGCGCTGGTTACAGTGGCGTAGCCAGACAGAGTGCGTAACATGTGTCTGGACAGGGCAGGGCAGGGGCTCCCAAATGTCAGGCGCTCCTGTGGTGTAAATTTCTGCTCTCTTAGATGAGTCACATCATTTTGGCTCACCAGTAATACCTGGCTCTTTCATCTCCCCAACAGCTCTTTGTTAGTTGGCCACATAGGTAGTTTTTTAGCCACCAAAGTGTTTTTGACAAACCTGCATGTGGTTTGTGAAAAACAACCAAAGTTATTGATTATAAAGCTTATTTTGATGTTCTGCATATCTATCAGTTGGATTGCTCGGTGGAAGCTCTTGCTCTCTTCTAATTACCATAATCATTCAATTTACTGACACCACATGGGCTTTTGAGTTGGCTTCTGTCCTTCAAAAATTATAAAGCTATGATTAATAAAGCTGAGTGGCTGCAGGTCTGCCTATAGCTACAGGTTACTGCCATTGCTTTTGTCAAGAAAATGTTATGCACATTGGTTAGAGCTTTTAGGTTACATTATATTGTTTATATAATTACATTTCAATGTATAGCACTGACTTGCACACTGATTTTCATGTAGGCGAAGTGTTAGGGCCAGTCAACACCAACTGAAATATTCTTTTTCCCTTCAGCTCAAGTTGCCAACACTTTATATAACCGTTTCTGATTTTTTTTTAATCATTCACTATTGATTTTTTAGCCTTAGATTGATCAGTCTGTCACTTTTACAGTCACAGTTTAACATAATTCCACTGAGTATTTTGCTTCGGTTTTGTTCAATTCTGAATCCCCATCTACTTTTTTTTCCCAGTCAACAGTGAGAAAATTTGGGGCTTTAATATTGGAAGTCATAACATATTATTCCCTGCATGCTTGCAAGCAAAACTCACAAGCATCTTCATCTATGAAGTCAGCATGGAATTGTACTGTATCTGTATTAATTTATAGCCATGAGAGCATGCTAGTTATAGCTTTAGGCGGTCAACTGGTGGCTGAGCAATGGGTGCCCATTAAAATCTATCAAGTGTCTTCCACAGCTTTATTAGGCTATTCATCTTTCTGCATTCTTCAGTCATTCTAGACTGTTAATAAATAAATTCATGGCTAATTTGCAAAATGAATGGTGAGTACAGCATGACCTTCAATTTCAAGCTTATGAAACTGAATATTTTAATAGGCACAAAATAGCAAAGCTCTCCAAAAGTAGTGAAGTGTAATTGTGTTTTGTATCAGGGTGTGCTGTACTGGTGATGATCTTTAATTGAGAGAGGGCATCACGTTACCCCGGCTGCATAATTGTCTTGATCACACTGACAAGGGTCAAATACCAACAATATTCATTCCCATCAATGTACAAAAAGGAAGGGAGACAGATCTCTTTTCAAATGTCTGTATTAGTGTTTAAAAATAATTTCTCTTTATTTTACCACATAAATCAGGATCTTTTTTTTTTTCAAATGTACTGTTATACAAATCTTTCCATAAATTTCCTTCTGACACAAAAATAACCGTTATGTTACACAGGCACACACACACACACCCACACACACATACACACATAAGTGGACACATGCACCCGCACACAGACACACACACACACACACACACTCATACTTACACTCACACAAACAAAACAAAATGCGCCATTCATGATTTGGCACTTTGGACATTATGGAGCAGTTTGCATTGATCTGCTGGTTTGGGTGGCCATGCAGT
>OMLF01032291.1:20552-31892 GCA_900302615.1 Holocentrus rufus
TATTTTACCACATAAATCAGGATCTTTTTTTTTTTCAAATGTACTGTTATACAAATCTTTCCATAAATTTCCTTCTGACACAAAAATAACCGTTATGTTACACAGACACACACACACACACACACACACACACTCATACTTACACTCACACAAACAAAACAAAATGCGCCATTCATGATTTGGCACTTTGGACATTATGGAGCAGTTTGCATTGATCTGCTGGTTTGGGTGGCCATGCAGTGCAATAATCGCTGTGTTGGTAGAGTGACATCCCTTTCCCTTAGTTGGGCCATATTCACCTATGTATATAGGGCCCTGGCTACAAATAAAATGTACTTCAGACCACATCAACATCTACGAATCACATGAATACACACATATATGGCAGGAATATGCACGTTAGAAGTTTTTTAAAGAAATGAAAAGGAGGCTCATATTTTTAAAAAAATCACCTCAGCTGCTTTGTCATTATTTTACATAACATAAATGCTCCAAACCAACTAAAATTACTGACAGGCTCTTTTACAAAAAAATGCACTACTTCAAAGTGTATATGATATTGTGTGCTTGAAACCCCCGACTATCTCCAGCTCGAACAGATAGGTAAAAATGTAGTTTAACTGTTGAAACAACAGTAAGATGCTTCTTAGGTTGCCTCCTCTGCATCACACTGCCACATCCGTATTTCATTTGCTAAACCCACAACTGTGTCTTAATGCAGGAAATTATCACAGGGATTATTGATTTTCTTACAGTACTGCCTGTTTTGAATGCTTGTAAACAGGGCAGAATATAACTGGATGGTTTGAAAGGCTTAAGGTGAGTCATGGACCAAAAGAACATAAGGAACTAGAGTCTCTTACACCATTCAGTAAATCCGGCCTGAAGCGTCCCCTATTCTAACATAAGTGCACACAATATGAAAAAATCAGACCGGCTAGCATAATAGCCGGTCTATGTCTTCAAATTTTGTACAATATTATGTCACAAATATAATTTACCATGGCAGATTTCCTCACAGACAAATGCAAATTGCACACTTAAATCATCTGTAGCCTGAATAAGCGTTGCTGTTGTGCATAAATTTGGAAACTTTACATTCAATCAATGTGCGACAATTATGGCTACAAGACTTTTGTTGACTGGAAAATGCCTCAAGGTACAGTGTTAATCTGATTTGATCTTTGTTGTGTTTGCTAGATTTCAGACAATGTTTTATAGGTATACATTTATTCAGCAGTGATGTAAACAAACCATTGTCTTTCCCTAGTAATACCCTAATATTATTTCAGAAAGGTATTAATTAAATAGTTTTAGATACTCTAACGGTATTAAAGAGGCAAGACATTTGAACATGGAGGAAACCTGTGGTGTGAACAATATGAACACATGAAAAAACATCACACCCCTGTACCCCAAGTCAGACAGTAAAAATCCTTCAAAAAAAAAAAAGTAATCTGAATCAACTGACAGAGTAAATAAACTCCCTTTGTAACACACATTTATCTGTAATTGATGAGTACTGTTTGTCAAAAAAAAGCAGCAGATAAGATATGAAAACCATAAAAACAAAGTGAAATCCATTTAGTTACTCGACGTGCTTGTTTTAGACTTTCCACTGTTGCCAACCGATTTAAATTTGGGACACACCACTGGTTGGCTGTGTCAGGCAAAGTCAATTCGACCCATAAAAGCATTCGAATGGATTTCAGAGAGTGTTTCCACAAAAAAGATCTAAATACAAAACATACAGTGTGAATTCTTCTAGAATAAAGATGTAAAAAAAAAAAAAAAGGACATAGAAATCAAACGATGTTTTGAGGATCCTAAGGCCTGTTTGAAATTGGCAGCTGATGATAAAGGTCATATTTCTTTTACACAAACATATTTTTCCTTTTCCACTTCTCGTCCTAACAGAGGCTTGTATCCAGACAATGACAAAAACCCTCCACATACTGTACGTCTATACTGTTCACATAAATCGACACCGTAATGGTGCAACTGCATTTGGGTTCTTGCAGCGTGCCCTTCAAACTCTTATCTTTTCACCTGCTGAGTACATAGAGGGTTTAAGGCAACTTGGAGGTCAGTTTGACTTTTTCTTCATTTCCAGTAATGAAATGTAACCGTTATCACTCATTAGTTTACACCATGGTCATTGTTACATCCTGGTCAGTTGGATTTAGACTCTCTCTCTTTCTCTCACTCTCACTCTCATTCTCACTCACTCTTTCTTTCATCCATGTCAGAAGTACAGTATGATTGCTGTCATCCTTGCTACTGGAAGTTTTTGACAGGTTCTTGACGTGTGTTTTCTTTCTGTCTGTTAGGATTCTCAGTGCATTCGATATTTGGTTCTCTCTCAGGCAAACAGACTCGCTGCACCCCAGCTCTCAGTGGTTACGTATTGTTCGGTTCAGTGTTTCTGCTGCTGAAGGGGACTGCGCTGCGGTCGTCCTGAGCCTCATGTGGCTTTGTCTTTCTGGTTGCAGTTGTTGTCCGTGGTCGAGTGGCTCTTGCTGTGGTCCTCCTGTAGGCTGTTGGCCTGCGGGCCGTCCTTCTGTAGGCTGTCCTGCTGCTCTTTGGCCCGCAGGTGTCTGGATTTGACAGGTAGGGCCAACACCAACAGCAGGCACAGCAGATGTAAGCAGAAGTACCAGGACCTGGACAGTGATCATAGCACAAGACATATGTCAATACAAAGGGTTCCAATACAGTTGAATGTAAATAGTACTGGGAGAGTAAAACTTCAAAGTGGAACAACAAAGTACACATGGAAAACTGTTTTGTGGATCCTCATTATCTACATCAGTTTAAAGGATCAATTGAAAGGACCAGGCATCGTATTCTACTATTACCTTTCTATTTTATTTGTTTTCATTTAAATGTATTTTACTTTATGCTATTTATTTTATCATTTTACCAAATTATCTTATTTTATCATTATTATACTTATGCGCTTCTGGTGTTAGCCTTTATTTTACTACTCTGTTTCACTTGTGTCACTTATGTTGCTGCAATCTCTAGCACAAGAATTCCCTTCAGGATTAATAAAGTTCTGTCTTATCTTATCTTAGTTCTACTTAGAGGAGACTGGCTTGTTGCCATTTATGGTAGGAAGGGAGATTATCATTGTAGGTTTAGTGGAACAAAGACTGCAGGAAAATCAGTGGGAGATAATCCTGGCTGCTATGTCTTGACAGCTTGGTTATTATTACTGTTATGGGATTAATGGAGTTATTGCTATGACAACAGAACAGTCTGGTGCACATGGCCTCTGTTCCATCCCAGAGTAAGAACTGCAGACTTTTTTAAGTGAGCAATGTCCCAGCCGTGGATGTATCAAACTCATCTCTGACCACCAGCTGCTCTTGACCATAGTACTGAGGCTTTCAGATGAAGTGAAGGTCATCAGATCTTGGGCAGATCTTGGGCAGCGATACTATAAATAACTGGGTGCATTTCTAAATGTATGGTGTTTGGATAATGTCAGCTAGCTAATTAACAAAAGTATCTGGTAAACTTACTATCACTGTCCTGTTGTTAACAAATCTTATTTGCACACTAGCTATTATATTAAGTGTTGACTGCACTGTTAACATTCACATTAGTTGTTTTGCTAAATTGGTCTACAGGCAAGTTATATCACCAAACAAGCTACAAACTGTTGGAATAACTGAAATGATGCACTTCATGCTACAGCTCACAGTGCACTGTAGCAGAAGCTAGCAACAAAGAGACGAGGACTAAAGACAATGCAGTTTCCCGTGTCACACTAACCTAAATTTGAAAACAAATCTACCTTATCAGACTATTCATATAAGGTTAGCGAATAAGCCTACAGGCATACCACCACATTTTTTTCCAGATCTGCCAGTGCCTCCTCCCTCTTCCACCACCCTCCGTCTTTACTGAGTCTGTTTTATATTGCCTGTCTAACAGCCACAGCCTGATTTAACAGCAGCCACCCTCCGAATGACACTGACCGTTATAAGACCTTTATTTCACGGCAGCATGCTGGCCCTGTTAGAGCCACTCTTTAATTTCCTCCTTGTGAATCCTCCCCTGCCTACAGTCGTTAAGCTGTCTCATTAACGGTTACAGCCTGACCAGGGGGGAGCAGGGTAATGAAAACTGCTAATTTTACATCGTGAGCGGTAACTTAATTTGAATGTTTAATATTACAACACTATTATGTACAACAATGGGGAAAATGTGGTTGAAGCATGGGCGTTGTACTTCCACACCAATCCTAAATCAACACAAAATCTTGCATAACATCGCAGCAGAGTTCAGTTCAGTCCGTGTACCTGTAGAATTTGAGTGAGGGTCCCACGGCAAGGAGGACAAATGGCACCACTGTGTAGCTAATGGCAACCTGAGTCCCTGCCCACGTGATGACATCATAGAGCTGCTTGTACGTGTCACAGACCAGGAAGTACGGTCTGATGTTGTGCCTTATCTGGAAAAGAAGAAAAGTATATTTAACTTTAATGTCAATCAATCATTGCACACTTCTATCAAATATTAATATCATGTAAATGTAGCTTAATTCTAGGAATTTAAATAATCATTAATGCAAATTCAACATTGTTTATTGTAGGAATATTTTACAAGTGAATGGAAACTTTGAACTTTAAAATGCATGCCATTACTGTATAGTAAATATTAACTGAACAGACCAAGTGACCTTGTTCCCTAAACTTCCATGAACTGGGCATTACTGCCTTGTTCTGCTCATTATCTGCTCACTGTTTTTGTCTGCGCTCAATTTTCTCTGTCCATACTGTACAGTCTCCCTCTTTCTCTCCCTTTGCCCTTCTCCCTCTCATAACTCTTCAGAGAAATCCATCACTGAAAATGACTGTGTGGCAGCAGCCATTCGTTTTACGGTGCAACTGGGTCAGTGGTCACTGTGTCCTTCTGTAGTTAAAGAAGAAACAGCTTGCAAATGCACAGTCACCTGCGCCGGTGCATTATGTCTGCACTCAGTTACTCAGCCTTTCTCAAGCAAGTTATTTAGCCATGTGTGTATGCAGGATTACACTGTGTATTCTGCTTTGTCTGCATAAATATTCTTGTCTCTTGTTCACAGACCAAATTGAAGAGGTTGGGCTTAGTGGTCATGACCCTTAGTCATCAGATATGAGCTGTGCACTACTTTATCATTATCCCCTTACCTTCCCAAATGGATTTGTTCTTTGTTTGTTGGTCTGCAACTGTCTGATCATTATTTAGGTCTCAAATTATACATCATTTTCTGGTGACTCAAAAGAACTCTTAGACTTTGGAGGAGCAGTGGAAAACCAAACAAAAGTTGAATTGTGCTGGGCCATAAAGTAGAGCTGGATGGATGTGTGTGTACTCACTGCACGTGCCGCCATGGTCATGGCTATACCAGTGAGGAAGGTCAGGTAGTAGCCAGGATACACTCCGTGCCACATGGCTGACAGCAGGAAGGTGGCAGCAGTGGGGTTGATGGGACAGCGCTCATAACACACCCTGTGGAGAGGACAGGCATGACACAGGTCCACCGTTTGGTTAAAACAAACCACATGACAAGAACAAATGAAGAGACTCCAAAAAGCCTGCTGGCATGAAACCACGAGTCATGTTAAGACCTTTGCTTACAATATATCCATGTTTATGACGGGAAAAAAATGTTTTTTGAAATATATATTTATTTTTTTAATTTATTTTTCAAATATTTTTACACAGGTAAGATTGTGATTGGAATGTGACACCTGAGGACAGAGTCACTTGCAAGCCCTACAGTATAAAATAGGCATCATAGGCATCATATATTCATTTCTTTTTTTCTTTTTTTTTCAAACAGCCACACAAAGGTCTTGGTCTCCCACACACACACATGGAGGCAAGGTATTACAGCACTGATGGTATTACCTTTTGAGCCAAAGAGCTGTCTGGATATTCCAGTTGTCTAGGAACATTTTGAAACTGGTGGCAAACTGAAAATGGATCCAAAGAGATATGGCATTGGAATTTAATTATATAAAGGTTCAATGAGAATGTAACTATTCTCAGAGTAAAAAGAGACCAACCTCAATGTCCAGAATTCTGAGGTTTGAGATCAGATCCCATCGTGGGGACCCATCTTTGTTGTATCCGTTGAAGCCAAATCCTGCTGCATTGTTGATGGCGTCGGCTGCAGACAAACAGGACAAATGTCTCAGAGCACTATAACAGCAAAAGCAAAGGATAGCAGTGGATTTTCTACCAATCCAGATCCACATTCTGAAAATGGAGACATCTGAGAAACACTCAAAGAGACAGATGGAGATTTATGATTCATGTATTTGTCACTGAGGACAAAGGTTCATAATTAAGCACTAGATGGCGCTGTAACATCAGTTAATGCTATTTCTGAAGCCGTTTTGGGTTTCCTTTGGGCCTTACAAGATAAAGACTGCATTAAAACAACCAAATTCTCTGAACCCAAAACATCTGAGCCAGTCAAAATAATGCTCCAATGTTACCAGAGATACTTGCCCATGTGATTAATAACGTTAATCTGCAAAATCAATCATGTCTTTCAGTCAGCCAATGCAGGACTGTACCACATCTCTATCAAATTCTCATCAGTTGTAGCCCAGCCTCATCTCCACATTAATTCACTTTACATGGACAGTCGAGCAATGACATCATCGCAGGGTATGAAGCAGAGCCTTCATTCTGAATTAACAGATAAAAGAAGCCAAAGACACACAAAGGTTGTCATAGTATTTTCTGGAGAATGATGCTAACTCTTTAGCAACCATGTCAGTTTTTTTCCAAATGCCTGCTAACATTATAGGCTTCAGGATGGGTTTCTGAAGGCTGATACTGATGTAGCTGCCAAAATCTTACACTGATATTCAATATATATAAAGTTGGCAATTTTCTTAACAAAACAGTACAAGGTTTAAGATTTTCCACTGAGCCAATCCATCATTTACCACTTTGCTCATCATTATGTTTTACCTAAATTGGCCTGTAAGGCTTCTATCTTTCACATTAGAGCTGCATGCTCTCCTTTCTGAACTTTTGTTTCGGTCACATGCTGCACGTTGTGCATTCACAGGTTGTGACTGCTCAAGCATGATAGAAGTGCTTCATGCAGAACACTGGAACTTTCATGTGAACAGAAAATATGACAAAAACTGCAAAACTACATAATTATTAATCATGGAAACATAAAACTGCAATTAAGCACTTATGGCTAACTTACCATTTTTAATAAGGGCCAAAACCCAGTTGTCATTGAACTAATATAGCGGCCTAACCCACATATTACTAAGTTATTCATTGTCAACATTTTATGGACTGCTGACAGTAGAAACAACCAAATATGCAAAAACTTTACAGCTAACATCATGACAGGCCAACAGAAGGGATGCTAAAATATGATCTACTGACAAACTAATAAATATATATATACAGTATGTGGGTTAGATGTGGTGCACTTGTTTTGTTTTGTTTTTTTCTGTCTGTGTGTACCCTGTGAATCATCCTAGAAATGCACCAGTACACAGTACACAGTTGGACTCACCGAGCGTCCAGACAAAGTAGTACTTGGGCCTCAGAGCCAGCATGGCCACATAAAGGTAGACGACCTGCAGAAGGAAGGGTGTGGAGGAAATGAAGCCGTCGTCTATGCAGCGCTCCACAGGGATCACCTTGCACAGTGACAAGTACACGGCCAGGGAGATGGCACAGGAGCACAGCTTGGCGATCACATCATTCTGAGGGAGGTGAGAAGAACGAGAAGGGTGCCGAGGATCAGTGCAGTTAAAGTTCAGCTGTTTGATGCTAATAACAACACCATCTCGTATTACATTGAACTAGGAACAATAACCAACGTGATGTGAGGAAACATTGTCCTTCTGAACCTCACTTAAGTTGACTCAAGGTTGTTTCAAGTCCTTGAACATTCTCTCATGCTTTATATTTAGCCATGGCTGTTTTCTTCCCTGTTCTTTTCTCTTCGGAGAAAAGCAAAACATAACAAAAACGCATCGCTCTCAAATCTGCGAGTGTGATTTCAATTATTAATGCAGATGCAGCAGAAATACTGAAGTTACTTGGAGGATTGAGACATTCACTACATTAAACTCGCAATCCTCTCTCAGGGAAATAACAAAAATAAAGTGACGGGTTTCTATGAAGAGGACAAAACAAATTATAATTACCCTGCACCCTGTAGAAGTAGAGGGGCTTTATTAATGATAATGTTGTTTCAAGCATTACCCTGAAAGGGTTATATTGGTCTGTTTTGTTTTACCCCTATGTTTGCAAGAACGGATTATGGAATGGGACTTTAAATGTCAAGTAAATAAGTATTGAGAAGCTCAAACCTCAAACCTTTGTGTCGGGTCTTATTCCCACTGCAATTAGATTGCTTAGCTTAGCTCCAGATTAGCTGCAGATTAGTGTACATACAAAATGATGCAGCATCTTATACCTCCATAAGCCCTTTGTATTTTGCACCAATAAACAACTATCATTGGACTATATAGAGCTTTTGACCTCCAGTCTGCACTGTTTGTCCATGTGGTAAATGTGTATGATTTCTGATGTGTCCGTATTGTGTTTCCAGTGTGTGTTTTTATTGTAAATCTTGTCTGAAAAGCTGAAGTGGATTCAGCTAAAGGGAAGTAAAAGTAATTGGGATTGACTTGTGTCCCATAAAACAACACAACAGCTATACAGCAGTGTGTGGTACCTTGGGTGACGGCTCGCTGTGCTTGTACTTCCCGTTCTCCTTGCCGTTGGCATTCTCCAGGTGGCGCGGCTGGTAGCCCGTGCCCTCGATGAACGCCATGTAGTCGTTGTAGGAGCAGGTGGGCCCGGCGAGAATGCCCATGAAGTTACAGTTGTAGCTCAGGTACTCCAGCAAGCTGGGCATCCGCCTGCAAGACCAGGGAGAGAGAGAAGGGCAGATATACCAGGAGTCCGGACAGAGTTACAAGAGACGCAGAGGGATGAGAGACGTGTAGGACCTGAAGAAGAAACTGTTACTACCACAAGCTGGTGATCAAATGAGCGCTGACTACAATGAGGGGAAAAAATGCATTGTTTTCTCGCTCTGCTGTATTTTGCTTTACTCTATTTCATATCTTATTGGCGGAAATGTCATTCTGCATCCATGGTCTAAGGAGAGTTTGAGGGACTGAGAGCTCTAAATTCGGTTTTGTAAGGAGGCAGTCCTGCAGCTGATCTCATTTCTTGGAGCCAGCGGAGAGTGTGCAGTCTCTCCCCCTTCCCTGCCAAATGTAATCTGCTGGATGGAGGTAGCGAATTAACTGCCTGAACAGAAGTACTTGTTCTGATTGCTAATTCCCCACCTCCCCTGTGGCCATCTCAGAGTGAGTGGCTGACTCACAGTGACCAAGGCATTTCTGCTTAATAAAGCAAGAGCTTGACGCGTCATATCTGAAGCCTTATAAGGACATTGGCTGTTTGAGCACTGAAGTTGTGTTAGCCTGTTTTTTTGTGGAAATCCTCCGGTGGACTTCACAACACCCCAAGATGACACGCATAACTGAAAAGCATGCCATGGCTGCATTACTGCCTGTCAAAATGCATTTATCCCACAACCCTGTCAACTTCAATTAATGTATGTTTGATTATGCAAAGATGTCGGTCCTGCTTTGTCTGTCTCTTGTCTCTGTGCTTTTGATCTCTTTGTGTTTTTGTTGGAAACATGCACTTGCAACCTGTATTAACTAGCTAGCTGCACCCCTCGAAGTCATCATTACAAGTGGGAAATTCAAAAATATTGATGGCACCCGTCAAGAATCTCTGCCCTTCATTCTCCTGCTGAAGTAGAAAGCAGATTTGAGATATCTGGCCTCTGTAGTTGTATAAAACCCATTAAAAAATTCACCTTGCTAATTAATGCCATCCATGTTTGATGCTTGAAGGTTGCTATGTTTACACAATATTTCTAACCAGAGCACTTGAACCCAATTAAGTGGGAAACTTGTACTTCCCACGTATGATGTACGAGCTTCTGACATGCACTTAAAGGCAGCATCTGTTCCAACTCTGGCAACTTCCTTCAGCTCATATTAGCAGCCCATCGTCTCACCTAAGTCTAACTTTTAACATGCTTGCTGCACTGCCGCTACCCTGTCCGTCTTCAGGAGGAATTGTTTGGGAAAATCCTGCAGTGCTAATGCAGGACAGATGCAGGGCGGGGGCAGTCCTGCAGTCCAGTTCACATGCGAGTGGTGAATGTGTGGTTGCCTAGATACCGAGTGTGTACGGACTACTTGACGGCACCAGAGAGTGTGTGAGAGTGGGACGGTGGTGTGATTGTTTATGCACAAAGGAATCTGCTTTCTCTTGACATGAAGAGAGGCATTTCTCTCAGACTGAGCTCACGAGAAACCTGACTGCCAGTTTAACACCGTGTCAGCGTTTTTAACTCAGAGGTGAACCCTTTATTGAAATAAATCCATCATCTGGTGCAGTAAAAACATACCTGAGTCACATACCTGACAGCTAGGTATTTCTGACTCGGATTCAGCTGCTCTTCCCTTTTGGCCAAACCTACAGAGACACAGAAGGACACATGTCACCTTTAAAAAACAAAAAAACTTCATTCATTTCCATGTGAAGATTTTTTTTTTTGGCAATAAAAAATCCCTACTTGCAAATTCAGTTTAAGAATAATAATAATCATATCTGTTTTCTTTCTTTTATGGTCTTCTTTGATGTACCTTGATGTGCCTTTATGTATTTGATGTTTTAATATTGTGTTTTTATATCATTTATGATGCATTTATCTTTAGATTGTTGTACTTTGTTACATTTTGCAGTAAGTGTATTGTGTTTATAGATGTATACATGTGCATATTTGCCTATAGATGTGTATATATTCATAGGTTTTTTATTTTTATTACCTTATTCTATGGATTTTTTTCACCCCAGCCTTTTGACATGAAATAGCAGGTAAACACAGGTGTTACTAATAATGTTAATTAAGGTTCCATTCCATTCAGGTCTTACAGAGCCGGGGTCCTGCTATTGCTCTGACTCTGCCCTCTGTAACACTGCTAAAGGGGCTACACAAATAAACCCTGACTTGATATAGTCCTGGAAATTGTGTTAGTAAGTAGTATACACACATTCTCAAATACACACACAAACAATTTTAAAGTCCGGGTTTTTTTCCTACAGCTAATTTGATGACAAATTTAAATCAGCGATGTAACAGTGACACGAAGTGGCTGACGACGAGGTGTGAGTGTATAGCCTCCAAACCAATCAGGGGTCAGAGGTCATTCCCATAGTAACACACAGGGGTCAGGGGTCAAGAATGGATGTGTGCTTGAC
>OMLF01032299.1:2253-15687 GCA_900302615.1 Holocentrus rufus
CTCTTGCTCGTTCTCCAGGATTACCAACCATAACTTTAACCTCTGTCACCTGTGCTTAACCATTCTGCATCACAAGTACATCACAGTGAAAATGTGTTTAGTGAATGAAAATGTTTTTAGAGTTTTGCGAAAAAGAGCGAATAAGATTTGCAAATTATGTCTAACTAGGAGCAAACTGCTTAAGGTTTTGCTAAAAGAGTGACTGATTCAAGAAATGAGTTCAGGCCACTGAGAATTTGGTTCAGAGAATGGAGTTTAGTGTTTTAGCAATTCAGAAAAACTGTAATTATTGCCGCTTTTCTTCCCTTTTCTAATCTTCAACGTTTTTGTCTGATGTTTTGCTCTCTGTGCCCTGGTTTTTGCTGCTTCTGCCACATCCCAGTTTAATTCAATTATGCATCGATTAACTGAAGACATATCACATTTAGGTTGTTACTGAGTGACTCATGATCATGACTCATGTGTTGAGGTTGTTACTCAAGAAAAGTAATGTATTATACATTACTTGTTACTTTTCAAAAAAGTAATCAATTAGTTTATGTAATTACTCCCTATGGAAAGTCATTCATTATATTTTGCGTGACTCCCCCGAAACTTGCCTGAGATGCATTGTAGAGTTATTTGGCGTCAACAATATGAATGTAAACGTAATGTAATGTATGCAGGTGCTTGGGAAGATTTGTTGTTGTGTTCACAGCAGTGGATAAAAGTTTCTGGCCTGGGCACAGTTTGCATTTTATCGTCAAATTCTTGTCCTTTGATTTTTTTTTCTGAAAAAAAAAATCTAGCAACAAGCAACAAGCATCAGCAAGCAATGACACAATTGTGTTATTTCAATCAGGAGAGACTAAATTGGAAGAATGTGAAAATGACATGTTTACAGAACAAAATTTTGGGGGCAGGCTCCTGCGATGATAAAACCATTCGAGGAGGGAGAGGAGGATGATCACTTGAGAATTGCCATAGGAATTCCCCCCATGGAGGCTTACATGGGTGGTGGTGGTGGGGAGGTGGAGGGGCACACAACGAATCAGACCTGAAAGACAGCATGAATGAATGAATGCGGTATATATATGGAAAGACAGCCAATTGAGTGGGAAGCAGAGATTCTGATTGGCTGACTGGGAGAAGAGTTGAAAGGGCAAACAGAAGGAAGAGCCTTAAAGGAATAAAAAGAAAACATGAATGAACTCAGAGAAACGGGAGAGACTGATTGGCTGAAGAGAGGCGGAGGTGAAGAATTAGATGCAACACTGAACGGTGCATGTTGTCTCCTCGCTTGAACTTACGTTTAAACTCCATTAGTAACTTTAATGTGATTACTGGAACCTAGGGCATTAACGCATTACATTACTGTGTTACAGGTAAATGTAATGTGATTACCCCAACACTGCTCATGATCATGGAAATATTGTCGTGATGCTGATTTGGGTTGATTTGAGATGGTTTTGGAAGCTAGAATGTATTGTAACATGCTATATATTTACTGTTATATATGCTAATTTCATAGTTCTTGGCGTGTGTGCTGGTTTCTGTCCTACTTACACTTTAAAAGTTTAGGCATTTAGCTCATGCTGTTAAGCTAAAAGACAAATAAATGCAACACTGACATGACAAGCGATGAACAAGGAGTGAAGGATCAGATCACTTAATTTACTCTTTTCATTTTCATATCTCCATCTTTTCTTTCCCTCTTTTTCCTCCCGTCCTGCTTCTGCCTCAGAACTCCACTCTTCTTCAAGGGGAACATGAAGAAAACCTCCGGCTGAAGAGAGTCACCAAAGCTGACGAGGCCATCTACACATGCATCTGTACCTTTACACACAACCACAGAGAGTACAACTCCACAAGCTCCAGATGGTTTCTGGTAGAGGGTGAGAGAGCGTTTAAAGCTTTGAACATGTCTTTGTTTCACCAGCGAGGGTCCAGTTAGTACACAGCACTGTCTTCTGCAGCTGGCCTGTGAGAGAGGTTGTAAAGGTCTAAAGAATAAATTGAAATTTTAGGTAATCATCCCAGTTCTGTGAAACAGGGAAAGCAGTCAGCTGTTGTTGCTGTATTTGGAAAGTTATTCAAAAACAGGTAATCAAGTAAAGTTTCTCATTTACTTCTATAAATTCCTTTCTCTAAAAAGTATCTAGATTACAAATTATTTTTGCATTACTTTCTAAATCCCAGATCAACCCTTAATAGAAGGAAAATACAAGACATTAAGCATCAGTTTCATATATTAAATTATATATATATTCATATATATATTCCTTTTCAGCATTTTACAGGTTTCATCAGGCCTGATGAAGAAGCTGTAAAACGCTGAAAAGGATGTAGGTTTAAAGGCTATAATAAATGAATTTTTGCACTGTATAGTGGTTTCCCTTTCATGGTTTTGAAAGCTGTATTGTTGCCTTTTTTGGGATCCCAACTTTCCATTATTTCTTTTTCCATCAGGCATGTATAATTTAAGACCTTTAGAATCTAGAGCTGCAACAAGCACTTATTCTCTCACTTCTGAGATAAGGCCAGAGGCCATCTGTCACTCAACACAGTGTTTGCTAAGTGTTAGCATGGAGCACTGCAGCCAAGGATCTACCATGACACAGGTTAAAACTCTGTAATAAAGACACTGTAAAGAATACAGCAGAAAATGAGACTCATCCTTGTGCTTTGTTTTTGCTCTACTGCAGAGACCTCGGTGCGCTTTAAACCACAAATCATCACTCCAACAAATGGCACACAGTTTGCTGATGAAGGTAGGCCTTTGATGTGCATGACTGGAGTAAAAACTGAGTTGCTGTTGAATTTTAGAGAACCACTGAATAAAATGGATGTCCTGGCCCTTGAAGAGAGTCAGGATCTGTGTGTTGTTTAGAGGTTTTACATATAACTCCACAGTCAGGAAGTTTGCATGTATATAAGGACATCTGTGTCGGTCTGTATCTGTATGTCAACACCTGACTCCAAAGCAATATATCAATATATATATATCACAAAATCTATCGGCAACATATCTCAAAATAAATTGGTCAGATTGACATGAAATTTGGTGAGCACATTTCTGCTCTTCAGTGGATGAACCCTGTTGATTTTGGTGACCTCATGACCTTTTGTTTACCACCACCCACAGACCAAGTCTTTGCACACAAGAATGAATCATGAAAGCTAATTTGTGGTTTCTTTTGATTAGCTTGTGCTTTGACTTGTATATATGTCTAAATGTAGGCTGAACCATGCCAACCTTGGTGACCTGTCCTCTAACACCACCCTCTGTCCAAACTGACTTACACCAAACCAGCAGGGCACCAGTGGCGGAGGGCCCATACTGTTTAAATGTTTATGTTACCTGGCACAGCTTTTGGTCTTCTCTGGTCTGAACCAATGTGGAATTTTTTATTTGTATCTTTATCAAACCTTGAACCCTCTCCAGTGAAGTCTGTCCTCTTGTTCCTGCCAGGCTCCAGTGCAACGCTGAACTGCACGGCTTTCTGTGGCATGAACAGAAGATTTGCCTGTTCGGTTTTGTGGTTCATGGATGGGAATTCTGTCCTGGGCAGAGACGGATACAATGTGACGGTTACCAGGTAAATTCAACATGAGCAGAACTGTTGGTTTGGTGGACTGGGTTACAAATCACATCATCATCAATCACATCACATCAAATCCATCCAACTTATGATTTACTCACAGAAAGATATGAAAATATTTAAACATGGATTACTGCTATTTGGTTAAAGCCTATAGTTGTAACAGTGAAATTTCCCTGGTAATTTTCAGTAGATGTAAGACACAGGTCTACTCAAAATAAAGTGAATATGAAAATAGAGGCTTAGCTTTTCCCAGAGGGAATTTTAAGACAAGATGTAATGAAGAAATAAAAAACAAAGGACACATTTGAGAACTTTCAGTTCCAGAATACCTCTTTATTCTTAAGTTAGGGAAGAAACATAAATAAGTTAAGGAAACATACAATAAGGATGAGAACTTTTTGAGTACATGAATTTGTCCCTTATTCTAAAGTTAAGGAAAATAGCACTTGAGATTTTTTTTTTTATCTTAAGAGGGTATCATGCTGAACCAAACTGTCATTGTGTTGAAGCACCATTGAGGAGCCTTTGAAGTGGAGTTTCGTCACGGCTCTGCTGACCATCGACAGAGTGTCGTCTCGTGACCTCCAGGCCAAGTTTCAGTGCCTTGCCACCAACAGCCACATGTCGGTGAATGCCACTGTTACTCTGAAGCCAAGAGGTGAGTGGAAGGATACGTGACAGCACAGAGAACGAGAAGATTCATTAAAGGAAAAATCCACCCTCAGCCTCATAGACATCACCCGTCTGTGATTACCCGTGCATGTCAGAAGTTATTTTGTGATGATGTTTTTGTGAACCCACTTTCCCGCAACCTGCCTCATCTACTTCTGCTGCAGCTGGCAACTGCATTTCCCAGAATGCCTTTCAACAACTCCCAAAAAATGGCGTATGGCGTATTTTCTTTTATCATGAACAAGTGATGATAGAGAGAGAACAATGGTACAGTACACTGATTGTTCCAGAAACAAATCACAACCCGTCTTGGTGCAGCATTGCATTGTGGTCTCTTACAGTTCCAGCATTGCGTTCTTGTCTGTGTGCTGCTCCTGTGTGGAGAAATGTCTCTCTGTCCTCTTCTCTGATGGATCTCTCCCTGTATGATTGTTGAACGTCGGTACAAAATGTACAAAACTCCACTGGAGCTGCTGGATGTGACATCACCTCATGTACGATTGGCCAGTTTTCCAAAAATACACTTAACAACTAAATGGAGCCAGAAACTGTGACAAAAGCTGTGTTTTTGATTTTTAAAGGTTTAAAGGGTTTTTGGGTGGAATCATTTTCAAGCCTCAGACTGTCTGGCATCCAACTACACATCTCTGATCAAAGCAAAAACCAGTTTGTGTTACGCTTGTTTGATATGAAGATGGAAAAAAATGAAAAAATGTTTCAATACATATTTATGCTTTCTAACTTACATGTGGTGTGGTTAAAGATAATGTCGACAAAACTGTGAGCAGTCTCCTTTAAGGGAAGGATAAGGGGATACATGTTCAGCTACTATTATTGGCCATGTCTGTTACAGCAGGTCATCTGCTAGTATTATTGGTGCAGGAGCAGACAAACACAAAAACACACAAAGCAAGCACAGACACAGCTGCATTACAAGATGCATTCACACTCCACACTCAGGCATGCTCAGTTACGCCTCTTGACTTAACCTGTTTTCTCCAGAGTCGATGATTCCATTCATCATGGCGGCAGTGGGCGTGGTGCTGCTGTGTGTGTCAGCGGCCATGATGGTCAAGTGCTTCGCTATCGAGCTCGCTCTCTTCTTCAGATGCCGCTTCACACTCTGCAAGAAGAAAGGTGATGCCCCAAGCTCATTACATAACATTATGTTCCAGGACATCTTAGCTACCGAATCCCATCTTGCATCAAAAAATAGTGCCACACTTCAGGATGAGGCAACAACACAGGTTTGCATATTACAAGACTCAGCAACAAGAGACTTTACTCGCACTCAGGCTTCAGATGGAACGGATGAGATGTTGAAGTCTTTTAGGTCTGATCTTGCATGACCAGAGCCAGCAAACGGAAAGACAGATGGGTCATTAGCGTAGATGTTTGTGCGTTAGTGACAATAAAAACAACAATGAACTGGCTGCAATGTTTGTTTGCACATGCAGACGTGCAGACGGATAAGAACACGACAGGCTTTGTGTGCACACATGGTTGGGTTCATTGGGTTTACAAAGAGAGTTGGAAGTTATAGGATCAGTGGAAGCACAAGATGTTTTCTGCAGACGTTTTGCTCTTGTGCCTCTATTTTGCTGCCGTCATTCTTCCTGCCAGACAAAAGAGGAAAACGACCAAATAAGCATCATCAGAGCAGTCTGAGTGAAGTTTTGTAATCTGGCTGACAACTGACCCAGAGTCAGTGACCTTGTGTTTCTTAGAATTAGAAAGGCCAAGTTTAAAATAAGTTCAGTTTTTCTCAACCTTGTCAAGAATATGTAAATTAAATTATATGGTTATTATTAAGGTTGTAGTTTGCAGTGGTGTTGTAGTAGACTACATTATATTGAGAGGTGTTCCTAATGTTTTGTCTCCCTCGTGTAAATAAACAGGGATGACAAAAAAATTGAAACACCTCTCAATATAATGTAGTCCAATTCAACATCACTGCAAACTACAACCTCAATAATAAACATAATTTAATTTACATATTCTTGACAAGGTTGAGAAAAAAATTATCTTACTTTAAACTTGGTAAAGGTAGAATTTATGGCAGAGCTGTTACATTGGATTGTATTAGATTTTCTGGCCGGTGAGTGTATATATCGACTTCAAGGAACTTCCCATGTTTCCTACCACCCAGAGGACACAAGTCAGCAGTCACTTCTCCTGCAGCCTAGACACAGAGAGACAGACTCGTACCCTGTTTGCAAAATATGTCATGAATGATCCAGTGGCCATCTGACTGTGTCTAACCACATAAACATGGAAACATGGAAACACTCCCAACAAACATTTGAAATTAGAGTAATCAAACCATCCTGTGGGGTGTGTTGGATATTTGTGGTTAGATACAACTAGAAAACTATCTGATTGCTCAAGACTCATTTTGTGTGTAGTGTAAATGGCCTGTTTATTCCAAATCAAATGTTTCTGACCTAAAATAACTCTGTATTTTACAGAAATTGCAGAAAAGCAAACTCTTGTAGTTCCTCATTTCACAATTGGCATTCTGAGGAAATTACATCACTATCTGAACTGCAGTCGACATTAGTTCACTTTAATTAAGTTTTTTCACTTTTTTCACCACATTATAAAAATGCTGGATATCTCATATTGATTTTCAACATTTTTTAACCTTATTTGCTTGTTACTTTTTTCATTCCATTTCTGATGAACACCAAGATGATGATGAAAAGCCTCTTCTACTCAGTGGATTGAAATGATTAAAAACGTTGTTTTTAAAAGCAGACATTTCTGCTTCCTGGACAGGCCTCCACTTACTTCCTGTGCTGTGTGTTGCAGACGGGAAGGTGTACGACGCCTACGTGGTTTATCAGACGCAGCAGGGGGACATGATGCTGGAGGACACTCTGTGTCACTTTGTCAGCGACGTTTTGCCCTCCGTTCTCGAAAAGAAGTGCGGCTATCGCCTCTTCATCCACGGCAGGGACGACATACCCGGGGAAGGTCAGGGCATTAACATTACACACTTTTTACTGCACACTTACTGCACTGCCGCTGCACTTTATAGGGCTGGACAGAATACGCTGAAAAAGTGTTCAGTGCCTGAATACTGAATACCCTGTCCTAAATGTAATCAGTAATGTACTCTATTACAATACAGTAAGAAAAAGTAGCTTCTTCAGCTCACTTATAAATCTTGAAAAAACATGAAGTTTCCTGCACTGTCAGTATTATTGACAAAATGTGTTTTTTACCTATTCAACCCAACATTTTAATGGTAAAACTGGCAAAATGAGCTACTCATTTAATAATATGACAGAGTTTTAGTACTTAGTTTGTCTTGATCCTTTTGTAGCTTGTTTTTAATTGGCTGAGATAATCCATTATTCCAAGAGGTGGCAGCAAAACAACATTTGATCTAAATGAAAGAGATGTGTGGAAGGACTCCCGTGCCATCATTTGGATTAGGACTTTGGAGTCGCAAGAAGTTCTGCTCCTTTTCTCTTCACTCCTGTGTCTATCCCTCGCCCTCTTTTTTCTTCTTCCTCTCCGCTGCTGCACATTAACGAACCTTCTTTAATGACTTTTTGTTTAGGATATTAGTTTCTATGTGAAACAAAAATGACTTAAACAACTCTTGGATTTGTTAAACTAAAAGAAAAATCAGAGATGAACCAGATGGTGATACTGAAAAGTCCTTTTCAAAAGTCCTTTTCCTACATTCTTAAATGGTTCTTTTCTGCACCTTAAAGGGTTTTGTCTTGTTACAAGTCCTGAAGATCCGTTTTCTGGAATTATGTAAAACACTTTCTGTTAAGCATGTGCCTCTCCCCCTTTATGTCCCCCCCTCAGACCGTCTGGAGCTGGTAGAGTCCCGCATACGACTGAGCAGGAGGCTGATGGTCATCCTCACCCCAGGGTTAGGCTCGGGGTCAGAGGTCACGGGCAATCCCAGCGCCTCCCCTGAAAACCCTTTAGTTGGAGGGTATGATTGGCAGGTGGGGTTATGATAATTCAGTTACATTTTCCTCTTTTTAAACTCAGTATTTGACAACTAAAAACGATTTTGTTTCGTGTAGCAGTGCTGAAGGGTGCTCAGGTTTTACATTTCCTTTATATGGCAGAATCTCTGTCTATTTGTGTGTCCGTCCTTTGATTTTCTCGACAACCGTTCATCCAGTCAGCTGCACACTTGGTGGGTTTATTGCTCCAAGTGAGGCCCCAAGGAAGTGCAGCTTCCTGTGTAAAGTTGCTCGGATGAGCTGCAAAAATCAATTTTGCAGTAGTTAATGTAAATGATAAAAACTGATAAAAAAAACTTACCTAGCAAGCTAAAGGCTAGTTTGGCTGGTTTGAACTTGGAAGCTAGGCTAACTAGCTAACCCTCATAACTCAGTATGACTATTTGCTTTTCAGTCAGTAGAGTGCCAGACTGCATAATATTAGTTTTCTCCTCTCTTACCTCTTGTCTTCTTCACTGGACTTCAGTCTAATTAGTCTTACTTCAGTCTTACTTAGCCAGAAAAATGGTGGTCCTTTGGCTCCACCCATTGAGTTTTACCTCAACCAGTCAGATTATTTCTGCCCCTGCCTCTGAGGAACTTTTGTATAACTATAATTCAGTAAATCTCAGTAAATAGTTAAAATATCCTCCTTAATGTTGCAGGTGGGGCTGCACGAGGTGCTAGTTCAGAGGGAAATGAGTGTGATTTTAATCCAGCTGGGAGACATGAAGGGCTACGCACACCTTCCCCCTGGCCTGCAGCACCTGGTCCGCAAGAGCACCCCCCTCAGGTGGCAGGAGACCTCGCGTGGCGCCGCCATGTGGAACTCCAGCTTCTGGAAGAGGGTGCGCTACATGATGCCCGCCACACCAGCCAGGAGCACAACTCAGTCAGCCACTGTTTGAAATCCTCACTGGAATTATTTTGCAAGTCACATTTATCTTGATGCTCATGGAATGACTGACAGGCTGCATGAAGATTTCAGCTTTTCCATCACGCCTTCTCTACTCTGATTGGGTAATCTCGTATTGGAGCCAGTTTTTCTCATTATATATTAGAGTTTATGACATGCAATCTCAATCGCAAATACATGGCAGCCAGGTCCTGCAAACACTAAGTGTGAGAAATGTTTATTAATTATTGTAGCTACTGGCCGGCACTCAGGAGAAATCAAATGCTTCAGTTGTACGGTCAGGAGACACCCAGTGTGCCTTTTGTCTGCTTGGGTTTGCTCAGTGGGCTTTGGTTTATATTTGCATGAAGTGGTTTGCTCTTGTTGGGGCAAATCAGATTTTTCCAATCGATCAATGACCGTATCCGAGTTCATCACTGGAATGGTACAAGTCTGCGCAGGTCAGAGTATATGTGATCCATCTATCCACTGAGCATACTAAATTAACTCAGTAAACCAACATGGGTTGACTCAGCATACTGTGTTTCAGCAGTGTCCTGGTTTATTTTAGAGCCAAATAAAAACTTAAGTATGTGATGGTGAAAATAATGGAGGACTGGTTGAGGACTGCAGAACTGGATATAAGAAGGAGTTTTGCTTCTGGTATACAGTAACAGGGAATGTCAGAGTGGCCACTGGTCCAAGATCACAGCCATTCCTTGAGGAAACATCTCAACTGCTCTTAACTTTTTCAACACATTTGGAGAAAAAAGAAATTATTTATGAATATCTGTTAGCACTGCACCAATTTTAGGAGTCAGTATTCATTCTTAATTATGAAAATGTATCAAAAGATGTGAAAATGTCAGATTCTTACCATGAAAACCGATGCACTAATGTGTAGTTATTTTTCAACATATGAGATTTTATTTGCACCTGGTATTTTATCACAGGTGTGTAGGAGTTCAATTCAATATAAGTATCTTATATCTAAGTAGATCACTCCTGCACACTGTTCTCTTCTCCAGGTCATTTATTGACAGATGTTTCGGTGAAGAGTGATCTATTTAGATAAGCCACTGGTATCGTTATTTTCAACGGAAAGTTGCACTCTGGTGCTTCAGACAGTAATTATCTTGTGTGAACAAGTTATTATCTTGACGACTACTGAATTTCAAACTGAACTAATAGCACACACTATAGCAGCATAGCCAGTGTATTCCATCTCTATGTTGTTTGTTTACTAATACAAGATATTCCTAATTGGTTTTCTCTCAGCAGATTATACGACTGTATGAAAACAAATATGATACAAATTCCTATTCATTACATCCTGCTCATCCTTACCATCGAAGGTTGAAGATAATTATACAGAAGATAATTATCACAAGATAATAACTTCTTATTCCCACAAGATAATTACCTTGTGTGCAAGAGATAATAACCCACAAGATAATGAAATGTCCTCTTTCAGGACTTTGTACACGTCTGACTGTCTGTCCCTGTTTTTATTGTTGGCAAGTGGCCATGATATAAGCAGAGTAATCCACTCTGAGATTCAAGTTAAAGGATTTTTAATGCACTCTGTGGAGGCAAACAGTCTCTGCTTCATATCAGGTGGTTCCTAGCTTATATGGTATGTCACGCATCAAACCGCTTTAACACACACCTCGACACAAATGAGCCCTTATTTGGAAAAGCTGCCACAGAAAATAACACTATCTGAACACATAAGACCATGTGTAGTCATGCAAGTTAACGCCAATATCTGGATCAAATAGTTACAACAATTCCCAGATTGTTCCATAGTTAATATTTAGATTTTTGTATTTGTAATTTTCTAGCTTTGAAATTAAAAAAATTGTAGTGCCTCAGTGCTTGATCACATGCAGGGTTCACTCATCCTCTCAGACGTTTTCTTCGTGCGCTTTTATTAATGACCCTGTGGGTGCAAATTTATTTAATTTGCCAAGTTCAGCCAATTTTCCAATAAAGAAGCCTGGTTGCCTGACAAGTAGAGCTGTTTGGCCCTTGGTAGAGAGATTTATCATTTGTAATAGACAGATTCTGCACCATTTCACAACGTAATCTCCATATCAATCAGTGAAGTCAGTCCTTTTATTTATTTTCAGTGCAGTCTGGAAACTTGAAGAGTTTGATTGTGAACTGAAATATCCATCATACTTGCCAACCCTCCCCAGTTTGCCAGGAGACTCCAAATTTTCAGGCCATTCTCACCCTTTTCTGGAGTTTCATTTCCCCATTTTCCCTCCATACTTTGGTCAAGTCTCATTATCTGCCCTTTTCCTGTATTTTTTACAAACCGTAACACAAAATTCTCTGGCTCATGTCATCTCTGTTGTTGCCAATAAAACAACCAAAAGCGCAGCCTGACTGACTGCCATCTTCACTGTAGAAGTAGGAAACAACTTTATTTGTTCAAATCTGCTCCCTCTGGCACATGTAGGCCTCCTATAATGATCTGGGAACATAGTGGTAATGTAGGCCTACATAGTGAAATCATATACTACTAAAAAGTTTAAAATGATGTACTGATTAAAAAAAAAGATGCAGTTTGTGCACTGTAATGCAAATAATAAGGGTGGTGAATTAACACCCTGCCCCTTCAACATGTTCCTAGTCTTCAGACTCTCATCCCACCTTTATTAAAAGCTGAAATAAGCTTAAAAGAGTTTACTTTGATGATGGTTCATGTAAAAGCCTGGTGAGACCAAAAATAGATAAATAAATAAAATTGTAAACCAAGACTAAATCTTATGTTTTTGACACTAAACAATGTTCAGAATGAATGTATAACGATGTGTAATGAAGCTCTTTATATGCCATCATTTATTTATTGATCTGTGATATTTCTGCTTGTCCTGACTGTTTTTATGTCAGAGGTCAATTTTGCATGTCACAGGTAAAAAGTCAGATAAACAGTGCTGCTGCTGACAGTTTAGAAAATGTATTGTTATAAATTATTAACAAATTTATCATTTATTATTATTATCTTTTTTTTTTTTGGGGGGGGGGGTCGCCTGTCAATCAAGCAGTGTGTGTGGAACTTGGGCTTCTTGTTGGTGGAGTTTGAGTTTCTCTTTTCTTTGTTCAGTCATGGTGGCTATCAGCTCTTCTTCTCCTGTTTATTCTAAATGACAAACAGCAGAAATCATCAGCCCACAGGGACTGAGGCCGAAACTTTTATGAAGTGGTGCACTTACAACAAAATTAAGTTATTAGTCATTGGTTTCATCAGGAAGGAGGTGACGTCACCCCATGTGATGAGAAAGGCTCAGCAGGGAGAGAACTGTCAAACAAACGTCAAGGGGTCAGTATCGACGAAAAACTCGAATCCAACATCTCTGTTTAGAAGGCTAACATTCTTCTATTTTATGTTTTTCTATTTTATTTCTATGTTTTTCTATTCTATGTTAACAGACAATTCTTTGTACGTGCCTTTCAAAAGTATTTGTGTTATTTAAAGGATTGGAAAGAATAAAAAAGAAAAAGAAGAAAGTGCATCCACCTTCTTACATGTTTGGACTGATAAGCTGTAACATCGTCTTTCCCTGCAGCAATGATGCTCATCTTTTCATCACATTTAAAATAATAATGATAATAATACTAATCATCATCATCATCATCATCATCATCATCACCATCATCATCATAATAAATTCAAATAAAATGAAGCTGCAGCCTGTTTTGTACTGTGACGGTCATCGTATTTTCAATGAGTGCAGAGTTCATTCAGTAAATAACAGAGTGAACTCTGCAGACGAGTCACAGGTCGCAGATGTCTTCAGTTCCGGTGTGTTGTGTCGGTGTAGCTGCTGTTTCCTTCATGAGAATGAATAAAGTCAATCAATCAACCAACCATCCGATCAATCAGTCAGTCACTCAGGAAGGAGGATTTTTTTCGACTAACCAGTGTTTAGAATAGCAAGTGGAACATTTTTAGAAATTAAATGTAAGTTGGATCACTGAAACATTACGTATTATTAAATTATTTTGTTTACATAGCCTGCACTTTAGTTCATGACTGGAAATAACTGAAAAATGACTGAAAATATAATAATAATATGAATTAGTATTGTTGTTGTTATCATTGTTATTATTATTATTATTATTATTATTATTATTATTATTACCATTATTATTGTTGTTGTTGTTGTTGTTGTCGTTGTCGTAATTATTATTGAATAAAGATCTTAGTGTGTGTGTGTGTGTGTGTGTGTGTGTGTGTGACCCAAGTATAAACACATAATGATTAATTTCAACCATTTTTGCCATGTACCGATGCACT
>OMLF01032300.1:2058-15120 GCA_900302615.1 Holocentrus rufus
CTTTTTTTTTTTCCGAGTGAACAGCCACTAACAAGCCCAACTTAGTTTTTCTGTTTTTCTGTCTAATAGAAATGAAGGCAGCTGATCAACTAGAGATCACAATTAATTATATCTCTGCATCGCTGCTGCAGCGGCACTGTGGGATTTTACACAGTCTTGCTTCTTCACTCTCTCTCTCTGTCTGTGTACTCCCTCTTCATGTCTCTCTCTCTCTCTCCATTTCCTCTCTTTCCCCCCTCACCCCCGCTGGAGTCTTTAAGAGGTTCATTAAGGCGGCATGATGTTTACAGTGACTTCCCTGCACAGAGAGACTCTCCTGGACGATCCTCCCTGTATCACTGTGGGGAAATCACAGTGGCTGCATGTGGAGGAACAGTGAGTCTCCAGGTGTGGGACAGGTAAGATGCCGAGCGCTGAAACACACCAACGCCATGTTAACAACTGCAGATACAAATCCCCAGCCTCTCTATTAGCAGCAAAGGAGAAAGTTATAATCAGCAGTTTGTTTTATTCATGCTAAGGCAGCAGGATTTATTTCTGTAGGTGCCTGTCCTGAAGGAAATTACATGTTACAGTCAATGGAAAACTGAGAAAGCAATCGGGCTCAAACACCTTTTTTTTCATTTTGTTGCTGCAGATTTTAGTTTAAAGGGAAAATGAGATGCACAGCTAGTCTTCTATAAAATAGAAAAATATTTATTAATATTCATCAAATGTTTTCAGCAACAAGGCTGTCATCAGGTTTGTTCACACAGGTGATTCTGAAATCCTTAAATAAAACTGGCTAAACTGGCAGTTGAGTGCAGACCTCCACCAAGGCTGGAAATAACAGCCCTTTTCATGCTAAGCTCCACCCCCTTTTGGCAATGTTGTTGTCACAGGACACGCCACTTTGAAGCAATCAGGAAGGAAAGTTGGTCGATGCTGGCTTGACCTGTGACCAACCTTTCTGCCGGGTTTTGTGATGTTACGTGGGCGCGTTTGGAAACTGCAGCCCTGTTTTGGCTTAGCTCCACCCCATTTTGACAATGCTATTGTCACAGGACACGCCCCTTTTGGCCACTGCATGTAGACCATTGGTCAGTGTCGCCTTGACCCATGACCAACCTGCCCACCTGGTTTCATGATGTTTTGTAGGTGTAGTTAGAAACAATTACCGTGTTAGCTTTATGCCCCGCCCACAGCCACGCCTCCTTGAGGCTGATTGGCCTGAAAAGTTAATTGTGTCCAACATTCCCACCAAGTTTTGTGAAAATATGTCCAGAATTATCCACTGACAGACAGACCAAGTAGCAGGGAAAGAACCTGTGACGCTCATCAGACCAAGAAATTATTAGAATTTTTTTGTGATATCTTCATGAAGATATTTTTGAAAAAAAATCTATATAAATATTTTAATTGATTGAAATTTTATTGATTATATTTTATATAATGTTGTAAGTCACTTAAAAAGTTAGATTGAATTAGGATTTTTGGCACTGATCCAGACGTACTGAGCACAATGTTGAAGATATACACATGCTGTGAAATGTTTCATTCCTTCTATTTATCCCCTTTCTCTATAAAAAAAAAAAATCAGTGTGAGGATGTGGAGTATATTTTCTGCTGAAGGCCAATTATCCAATTTCCGAGTGAAGAAACAAGGCCAAGACACCATATACAGTATCTGCAGTGTCGCAGTGTCAGATTTAGCTCGTCCACATTTCTACCATCTGTCCACTGATTCACGCTAATAAAGCAGGAGGGACATAAATATTCCTGGAATCAGAGGCTCCCTGCAGCTGACATGATGTGAAACATTACTTTGGTGAGCGAATAGAAAATGTACATTTCAGTATGGAAGATATACAGACCATAAAAAAATATGATAGATTTTTATGTTACTTCAGCAACATTATGGACACAAATACAAAATGTGGAGGCGTGTAAAATTGTTCTGTGTAAGTTATTTTCTATGATTTGGGTCATCAACCCTGAAAAAATAAAAAAATAAAAACAATCAAAACAATAGAAAAGCTCTGGATCTTTTTAAACAGCAGTGATCAGTATGTCGGTTTCTCCATGACCTCATGATGCCCAGCCGTCTTTTGTGGTCTGTCTGCATTTGTTTAGACCTGCAGAACATTTTGTATTATTCACTCGGGGACACAAAGGGAGCCTCGCACAGGTTAGAGGAATAAATGGAACTGTGACTTTTTATTCAAATGGGAATCAAGGTTCACACAATCTAGGTTTAGGAAATCAAATGCTTTAGTCACTTTGAAAGAAAGGCGGTCCAAATTCAAAACGCATCAAGGTTTATTTTTCTCTTACTCGAATCAGAACCACTTTATTTGCCAGGCACAATAAATGTACAAGGATCTGTCTTTATAACAGTAGTACATGAAGTTCTGGGAGGTCTTCAGCTCTGGGGAAACAGTGTTCATATATTAAACGCCTCAGCTGCAGACAAGATCATTTTCCTGTCAGAGTGACCAGAATTTAAAGACCAAAAAAACAAAACCAAAATAATAAAGTATAGTAAAGTAACTACAGTAAAGGGATCATATTGGACAATTCTGAATCAAGATGCAATCCTCCCATGATGTTTCAGTTGCATTTCAGGTATCTCTCATCTTGTTTGATTGTTAAATTTTATACAAATAACTCATTTGCTCAAAGACAATTTTACAATTGAATTCTCATTTCTCTTCCCCACAAACAAAACATTCAAAAGAAGAAAAAAAGACACTTGTAAAAGTGATCGAATTTCAGCACAGGACTGAACAAATATTACAGTTTTAATAACAGAATGAGATGAGATTAAATACAGAGTTAAGAGGATTTACAGAAAAAGGCTGAACTGAATGAAGAGAACTAAAGGTTAAAAAAGTTCACATGCACCCTGCAGTGATTGGAAGCTTTTCAGCACATAAAGGATTCATGCAATTTTGAGTCAGTTAAGAAGTAAACATTGGAGGGGGAGAGACCAAACCACTGCTGCAGGCATGTTGAAACACAGGCAATCTGAGCCTGCAGATTGCACTGTGTACATTTACATTATCTTTTGAGCAGAAGCTCTTATACTGGCCTCACTTATGTTTTCATACATTTATGCTTGCCAGAAGGAAAAGATGTGTCTGTGAGCCTATAGTATTTTTATGAGGTCCTTCTTGAACTGCTGTGTGTGAAACGCCCCTGGTCGTAACCTTTATAGGGCAGCTGATGGACCGTGAGCCGCCGCCCCGCTGATGCCGATTTTCACTGCGTTTGGATTGGAAAATTGCTTTTTCACCCCTTTTCCCATTTCATTTCTCTACGATTCAAATCGCTTGTGGAATTGTTTTGTTAGCTACATGAATCATTTCAGCTTCCCTGTTTAACAAATAAGTTACTGAGGCATTTTCTTTTAATTGTCACCCTGCCCCCCACATTCTTGGGACTCCAATTACACATCTCATCATGTAACAATGACAGACAATGAATCCTTAATTTTTTAAATCAAGAAGCTGAATGCAGTTATACAAATCATGATTCAATAACTATTTACAACAAATTTGGAATTAAAAAACTTTTAAAAAGATGAAATTCTTCAAACTTGCTTCAAAATGCTGAATGCTACAAAAGGAACAAAATTACAGGGAATGTCTAGTATATATATACTAGATATATAGATATACTAGATATATGATTTTTTAAGTACTTTTTTAGTATAATAAAAAGTTAAGTTAAAGTCAAATAAAAATTATTCTGTATTGGACAGCTTACACAGCTTGTTGCAGCCATGAATGTAGTTTTAGCATAACAGGATGTTAGCGGCGAATTTTTATTTGAGATTGTAGTAAGCTGTTGATGGTTTGATTTTATTACATTTGATTTTATTACATTATTACATTCGCCATGATGCACACAGCTGACAGGCCTGCGTTTCTTAAAGAGATTTTCAGCATGCAACGGAGACGACCAGCTTGACTTACATCCTCTTACATCAGCCCATTTCCATCGGTGTTTGGTTGATTATCAGTGAGCATCTGCATGAAGGCTCCCTGTCCCTCTGACCAAAGCCTCTCTGTCAGACACAAGCTGCTCACCTGCCAATCTGCTGCTATTCAAAACAAGTGTTTCAAGACAATAGGTGCTCATTATTAGAGATAAAGAGAGAAAGGCACTGTGTCAGCATACTCTGTTGTTTTATCTTCAATATGATCCGTTTGTTCTGTTTGTGGTGCTCTTATCTGAAGTCTGTTCCCTGCTGCAGGGACTGAAGCCTGCCCGAGGACTGAAGCCTGCCCGAGGTGTTTCTGTCTCATAATACACTGCTACAAGGGATGGGCAGATCCCTTGTAGTCTGTGGTGTCTAGTCCTGAGCTGTGGGACAATAAACAGGTTTTCATTCAAATTAAACATGACACCAGCTAATTATCTCCATAACAAACAAATGACAAAGATTTTGTTTTAATTAAATTAATTAATTTGTTTGTCTGAGTCTCAGCAGGATAACTCAAACATTTATACATGGATTTCCATGAAATTTGGTGGACAGAAACAACAGATCAGGTGATGACCCACTTTTTATTGTTTTAATTTGTTTGTTTGTTTGATTGTTTCCTTATTTATTCAAGTGGTAATCTTGAAATCCATCGAAGTCCAAATCCTGAGGGCAAATTTGTATGGTCAAAAGAAAATTTTATTTTAAATTTAAGCAATGGGGAGTTATTTTTATTTATTTATTTATTTATTTGGTGTAATCATAATTTGGACAATTGTTCAGCCTCATTCTTAAATTCATAAATTAACACTGACAAACACAGGAAGGAAATAATCAGTGTAATCAATTGCTATAAACCTGCAAGGACACACAGGACTTAATATCACCGGTTGACTAAGCCCATCAAATCCAGAATGCATTAGGATAATAGGTAAGGAGGTAGAGGTAATTTTGCATCCCCTAAGGAAACCAAACTGGGGGTTTGGTTTTAAAAGGGTGGGGGTGTTACGTGTAACTGGGTTTGATTTAGGTGCCCAGTGGCTGCAGTGCATGCAGAGCTGGCTGCAGCCCTTCCTGTCTATGAGTGGCTGATACCATCAAAGCACTCCCACATTGGTCCCATTGCAGCCAATCGTCAGAGGACAATTGAGCAGCCGCCCTATTTAAATCTGTAGAAGGGCAAACACCAGCAGCATGCATGTTGACTTGCCCTCACATTGTGTGGCCACTTTGGGTTTTGCGTGTGCTCTAGAATTAGATACCGGTTGCAGTGTAGTTCTGCTGTCATGTCTTTGTGCTGGACCCGTTTGTTAATGAAGTTACCATGGCTCTTGTGCTGTAAATAAACTCAAACTTGCTATCAGTTTATATTGGGTTCAACTGTTTCTTGTTTATGTTACTTACCCTTAGCTCCTAGACTATTTGGGGCATAACAGTAAACATATAACATACATATTGTCTAAATGTAACTTATCACCTGATCCTAACCTCTGTGTGGAGGGGAGCCACTAAGAAGTGAATTTCCCCTCACTGATGGATTCCATCATATTTGGGGCAATGAGAATTTTTAGCAGTCTGATTTCTCTTTCACCCCGTGTGGATTTCCCCTTTCCAAAATCTACAGAATCTGTGGCAGATAAATTGCCCTCCGGCTGATCTGATGTCATTCCGCTGATTTAATTTTGTTTGGTAACCAAGCGCTGTTTAAAATTCCTCCCCGACCCAAATCTCATCATTTCATTGCTAGTTAAACATGGAAAAAGATGAGTCACACTGGATTGAGAAATTGAGAATTGCATAAATTCAGGCAGAAGTAGACAAAGAGAGAGAGAGAGAGAGAGAGAGAGAGAGAGAGAGAGAGAGGAGCATGACCAATCTCTGATCTGTGAATCTGTGGTTTAATAAATGTCTGATTTTTAACATGCAGCACCGGCGCTGGCCAGCTGTGCTCTGAATACACGTTCACTTGGACAAGAGCAAACGCTTCCATGTCAGTTCAAGCCACTTTGATAAGATTTAGCGCCAGGATCCCATATGGATATGAGAGGTTTTTGCTATTAATTTAGTATTAAAGCGTATTAATCTGTCTGCGCTGTATGTGGGGAGATAATCATAGGAGTGATGTCTGCGATTAGAATAATCATTGTTATTCATTTTCTAACTGGGATTATCTTCTCTAGTGAGTGAAATTGCAGTGGAGGGGAACCCCACACGACCTCAAGATCTAAGTTTAACTGCACTGCAGTTGCAGAAGAGCGTGACAGACGACCATGACAAAAACTCTCATTTGATCTTTGATTGCTGGTCTAACATGGGAGACCTCCCAGATCTGGGACAACCTGAGTTAATAAATCTTGCATTTTCACCACGGTAAATCTATCAGGTCAGAATTTTTTTTCCAGTATTTGACCCTGGCAATCTGTCTAGCTTTGAAGTTGTCATCCACTTTCAGTTGACCTGGATTTACAGAAGAGCAAGAGGCCAGTCGGACACTCATTCACTTCTCCTGTCTGGACTGAAAACAAGAGGTGACTGGATCTTTGCACAGGCTTTGGACTGACCTCCCTGAGAGGATTTACTGAATTATTAAATTTTAAAGAACTTCAGTACAGATAATACACATAGGGCTGTCCGCAACTGAGGATTTGTTGGGTTGACCAAATCAAATGCCAGACTTTCCCACAGATGAATCGATTAACCGCCCCCTCAGAACAGACAGCATGTCAAATGCGGTTATGCTCACTTTAGAACTTCAAACAACTGCAGTACTTGCAAATTTACATAAATAACATAACTTAGGATGAATAAAGTATAAAAAAAAAAAAAAAAAAAAACTTTTTTTGGCATTGTTCCATTGAGCTCAGCTACCAGCCATTTCTGAGCGGTCATGCATCATGGTGATGTCACAAAGTAGTGGACACTAAAGCTATTTAAGCCAAAAATAGAATAGAATAGGATAGAATAGAATTTTTGTTTCACCTAAGTGGAAATTCACCTTTGTCTTTACTGGTTGGTAGATTAAAAACTCACCACTGTCAACAACATAATGGAAGGCAGTACATTTTACCGGAGAGCAAAAGCAGTGCTCTGCAGAGGAGGGAGGAGGGAGCTGCTGCAGCATCCTGGGGGAAGAGTAAGTGTAAGGGATGCAGGGCTACCAGCACCTGGAATGGTCAGTTTCTTCTTGAATCCATGGCTGACAGTGAAGGACAGGGAACCAAGTGTCAATAAACATCAGAGTTTTGATGCAGATGTGGACAGATGATCAACTAATCAATAAACTTGTCTGAGCACTAATTATCCTTAATGTCCTTGCCCTGTTTTGTTCTTGTTCTAACTCCTCAGCACAGGACTTTGTAACTTAGTGCTATATAAATAAAGAATATTATTACTTTGCTCATCTATTTCCCTGCTATGGACATAAAACCCATTTGTTTACACACATGCTTCTTCAAACTTAAGGCCGCTGTCTCCCAAAATCTGTTGGCAAAAAAAAAGAGCTATGTCTTGCAAATTTGGTGGTGCAGCTTTAAACAGGAAATTTTGTTCTGCAACCAGCGCTGTTTAAAATTCCTGTGTGACCCAAATCTTATCTTTTCATTGCCGCTTCAACATGAAAAAAGACATCACATCTGAGTCACGCTGAATTGAAAATCAGATGCTCTGTTCTTGTGTGAATCCAGTCAGAGAGAGAGAGAGAGAGTGAGTGAGTGAGAGTGTGTGTGTGTGTTGGGGGGGGGGCAGTGAAAGAGACAGAGAGACAGGTAAAAGAGAGGTGTTGTGGCTTTCCTTTTCCTTTGCTGATTATTCACCTCTGTCCTGTCTACATACCTTTTTTTGTGCTGAAACACAAAAAATGCATTCAGAGCTTGAATTGCTCTGAATGCATTTCACTGTGGTCTTAAGCAAAGGAAGTGCCTGTAGATTTGGGAAGCAAATTACTAAAATCACTGGTTTTGAAAAGTTTCAGGAAATGAAAGGTATAATCATACCAGTGCAGTGTTGTACCTGGTTGCATGAGGTGCACGCTCTCTAAATCAGGTCAGACACCATTCCAGAGCCAAGCCAAATTCAAAAAGATGTGGCAAAGTTTTTACCTTTTCCAAAATGAGTCCAACAATAACAGAACAGATTGAAATGACTGAGTTCATCTGACTGCTCTTGATTTTAGAACGGGTGCTGCTGCCGTACAATCAACAAAGGTTCATCTTTAAAACTCCTCATGCGCTGCCCCACAGCCAAACTTGAACAGCCGAATTGAATAGTAATTTATGATAATAAGTAATGACATAATAAACAGCAGCTGTGAAGGTGTATGTCTTCATGTTGTGCTCATGACACTCCATCAGAGGGAGAAAGATCATGAGGAGCTCATATAATCTTTTCTTGAAGAAGCAGTGTAGATGTCAACAGAGGTATCTCAAAATGCATTTTTATTTGTCTATGGTTAATTTCTTCAGAAAGAATGAGAAGTGTGAGATATCTTTGTCTGTTTCTCATTTGCAGTATTTTTTTATTAAATACCTGCTACTTTCGAACAATTATTCCTATCATCAAAATGAATTCTCTAGTTGGCATTTCTCTCACTGAAGTCGCTGATGTGTATGCTGTAATGCAGAACTTTGGGATTTGCAGCTGCTTTTCAGTAAAATCCAGCTGGTAAGAGTAGTAGGCCAATTAATCAGGTTTGTGCTTGATTTTGTGTATTATTGCAGGATATTGGTCTGCTAGATCAGTGTCCTCATCACAATTCAAGCATGTGCATAATAAAACATAGTCCACTGGGGGAAATGAATGAGTTCATCTGGTATGACTCTAAACAAATTGCAATTTAGTTCGGTGTGGCATCAGCTCACTGTCTGAACTGTAGGTCAGAAGGAGCAATTTTTCATAGTTTGCAGCTTCCTAGTTCAAAGCCTCCTGCTACAGGTCTGCAGAGCTTCACCAATCATGATGATTGTCACTGACGCTTCCTGTCTGTCCAGGGCTTTAAGGTCCTGCCACATTATTTTGCAGTTGAAATCCATAGTTAAGCACTAATAGGGTTAGAGACCAACATAACCAAGCTAAACTATGGGCCACATGTGTTGCAGTATGAAAAAACTAACCTGTATGAGTTAATGAGGCTCTGTATGTCTTGTTTCATTTAATATGTACAGTCCTTGTGTTTGTGGTTATTACAAGGAATAATACACTCTTTCTGGAGGTGGGTTTAAGTATTTTGGTTTGGTGCTACATTAAAATAGAGTTGTCAACTTCCTGCGGAGCCTGAAAAATCTGAGATACACTACCGAGGCTCCTAGATAGGACTTGGAGGATTATAAACCAGTGGTATTAACTTTAAGGGGAACACAGGCTTGGAACGTGTTTTACAGGATAAAATGTATTTTTAGAAAGAGGTGTAAACAACGTGACCACTGGCCCTCCACCACTGGTGCCCTGCTGGTTTTGTGCATGCTAGGGGAATGGGGTTTGTGCATTTTGACCTAAGGGTGACGCTATAGAAAAGCTGAAGGTGACACCAAAATTGACAGGATTCACTCCCTGGGAAGCATAAGTATGCTCAGCAAATAACCTTGTAATCTAATCTGGTAATTATATTTAGAGATATGCTTTGTGTAAGTCAAACGTTTGGCCTGAGGATGGCGCTAGAGGAAAAGTCATGAGATCACCAAAACTGACAGGATTCATCCTCTGGGGAGCATGAAAGTGATGACTAAATTACGCAGTCAGTAATGTTCAATATATTTCAAAATATGTTGCAAGCCTAAAAAAAAATGTGGTGTTTGACATTTCAAGAGGGAAAACATGCTGGCTGGGCTGATCTTCTCAAGGATGTTATTCCAGAGTTTAGAGGTGAAGAAGAATAGAAAGCCCTTTCTCTGCTTTGATGGTAGAACAAACAGGAGACCTGCCTGAAAACCTCAGGCTGGGTTCAGGTTCACATGCAGCTAAAAGGTATCATCATCTCCACTGTTTGTTTCCTGTAATTACGCCACAGCATCACAGTTTGACAATGATTTATTAATGTTTAAAAATAAAATGTAGCACAAAGCAGCTTTAACTTAAGAGTGTCATGCAGGAGGGACATTAACAGTGAAAAAAAGATAATATAACTTTTCAAAACCGTAGTCACAAAGGTCAACAAGGTGCAATAATAAAACTTAAAGCAAAAATGAAAATAGAGCAGTGCCATACTTGCAGAGGGAAAAAAAGACCCCAGAAAATGACACATTTGCGTGTGTTGTGTCATATAAATTTGTCTTCTGATTCAGCGACTGCTTTATCATCGAAGCCGCTGTTGTTGTTAGAGTCATATTGTCACGGATGCTAAGTGAATCTTTTCATAATCTGTTATTTGTTGTTTCTGCTTTGGCAATAAGTGCTTTTGCATTTCAAGCTAATAAAGCACACTTGAATTGAAAATTGATAGAGCGAGGAAGACACAAACAGAAAGAGAGAGAGCCTGCAAATTATCTGTCTGTGTGCGTGTTTAGCCTACAGGACAGACAGTCCTATTAGTGCTGATCTGGAGTCAGCCAGCGGGGCGTGCAGACCTTGATTATTCAGATGAGAGTGTTTGTTAAGGCAGATCCCTGATCAAATGTGTCAGCTGCTGTGACTGCAGCACAGATAAGAGACTTTCTGTGTAAAGCTGGCGCTGCTCTCCCTGCACAGACTATATTTGGCCGATTCGTATGAATAAAAAGAATTGTTTATGAAGAAAACAACTTCTGCCACTGTGTGCAGACTTTATGGCCAAACCATTCACATACTTGCCCTTATTGCAGAAATGTCTGGAACTGACGTAAAATATAACCTTTGGTTGTGCTGCCTTTAGGGGTGCAACAGTTCACCTTTTTCATCCTTCCATTTGTATCTCGTTTTTAATGTCACTGTTCAGTTTGTATCAAGTATTGGCTTGAAAAAGATGAGCTGACTCAGGATTCAAGTCATTTCTTTTTAATTCAAACATACCAATGATTTCCCAATGTTATGTAAATGTTGTGCATAAAGCCTTAGTGGGCAGCTCGTGGAAAAGTCAGTTATTAGGCTGAACATTATTATGCATTAGAAACAGTGTTGCATGATCTACATTATAAATGTATTCATTGTAATGTCCCATCATGGAGAAAGAAAGAAAGAAAGAAAGAAAGAAGAAGAGAGAGAGAACGAAAGAGGGAGAAAGAACTGTAGTGAGAAAAATCATGGTTCACTACACATGCACAGTCTGTTGAACCAAGGATTGCAGTTTTGGTATAAAATCAATACATATCTAGCTGCTATGTTGGAAAGAAAGACCCTCCATTTCCTTTCTGTATCCAGTCTGATTGCCTTTTACACCCAGAGATAAGTCCTGCTCAGAGCTATTTCTGATTTCATTTTACCTGTTTAAAAACTCAAAACCAGCGCCCCCTTTTTTTGAGAACATAAATCAACATGACATGCCTAAATGAAAGTGGCTGTTTCTCAGCAACTTGGAATACAGACAGAAGTTTGGTTTCTCCTGAAAGCTCAGACTCGGTAGTTTGTGGAATGTCAGAATTACTCTTGAAGAATGGTAGTGTCCTTTCAAGTCACAGTCCATTTACTGTGGTTCATGCTAGTTTACATCACTCTCATTTCACAGTGAAGACTGTATATAATTACATGTGTTAGATTTATTCTTCTTTATTAAAATGAATAAATAATGTTACAGTCTATCCTAACTTAGAATTAATTTATTTACCCCAGAATGCAAATTCACTGATGATACAAAGTTTGGATGCTACAAAGTTTGTGAGGTGACAGGTTTGAGAGGAGTTATTTCCTGTGGTTTTCAGGTGATTGACAGCAGGCAGAGTGTAACTTAATGAACACCGCCATGAAGACACTCACAGAAATCAAAATGAAACAAAAATGACAAAACTCAATTAAGACTTTCGTATTTATTATAAAGAATTATCTGGCTTGGGGGATTGTGAAATTTGTGGAGCCTGTTTTATACTACAGCAGTAAATTTGGGACTGTGGGCTTGTTTTTCCCGAGATTTGCTTGAAAATAAAGGTAGCTACATTTTTCTGGGCTTATTTCATAACTTTTTTTTTCATCACACAGAAAGGCACCAAAAATTAAATACAAACTGTCAAACACCTTCTGCAAAAGCACAGTCTCTTACATACTACAGGCGCTCCCCCACACTCCAACCTCCACTACATGAATAAAAGCTTCACTGCATCTCCCTTCAAATGAACTGGCAACAAATTTGGCAGAATGCAGGAAAAATATAGTAAAGCCTGAGAAAAAGAGGGAAGACTGAAAAGACTTTGGTGTATCTAACCCATTTTCTTTCAATACAGAGTCTGTCATTGAGGTAAAAACTTATTTTTTGGATCCTAGCTACAAAATGCTAGCTAGCTAGTGCTAACTACTCCTAGCTAGCAACATGCTAGCTAGCGCTAGCAAAGTAAAATTAATAATAAGGTTAGATAAATACAGAAATGCAAGGATGTTTATGTGTGAAAAAAGAGATTGGTGTAATTTTGTTGGTTGTGGTTAACCACTCTAGATGACCCCTTGCACAATCAAAAAGTCACACACAGGGCACATAACATTTGCACAAGTAAATCCACCCATTACTGTAATTTTATATTGCTTTATACTTCCACCATTTTGTGCATTTTATTTATTTATACTTGTAAACCAGGTATTTTTATGCCTCAGTAAAGAGCTAGCATGATTGTTATATAAAATTTAGCAGACAAAGCAACGTAGGTCAACAGTCACCCAGCTGTGATGTGTCTGATGTGTGCCGCTTTTTGTGAGCAAAGTAATGCTTTGGGTCGGGAAGTGTCATCAGAATCCAATGTGCTCAGTCAAGTTTAAGAGAAACATACAGATAAAATTTAAATCACAGACTGTGACAGAGACGATGATGTGAAAACACGGATGGATTGGATGGAAACACGGATGGAAACATGGATTTTCCCTAGCAGAATTTTTTTTTTTTTTTTTAAAAGAGAGTCTCATATTTGCACTAAGGCCTTTACTGCGTGTGTCAGAAAGGATCTCACAGCACAAACATTAAAAAATTAACGAAAAATGTCCTTGATGGG
>OMLF01032300.1:15140-25705 GCA_900302615.1 Holocentrus rufus
GAGCGTCTCTCAGGGAGCAACGGAAAAGTGAAAAGTTTATGAAAACCAAAAACAAATATTTGTTGCATACACAACAAAATGTTAAAACATACATACATACAAGTAAACACACGGAGATACACAGAGATAGATAAAACATGGTCAAGATTATACAGACACAATATGCAGATTCAAAGTTAGTTGCTTTATTGACTCCAAAAAGAAATAAAAGCAATATAATCTACATTACACAATCACATAAAATGATTGGGACCAAACAATATTTGCATCCAATTCTCCTATCAGTTGTTACAGTGTGTTCGTCTTCCAAAGTGTCGAAATACAGCAAACACAAGACTTTCTTATATGGAGTGAGCTAAGATCACTCAAATTAAAATCAAATTCCATTACACACAGAAAAACATGCACCCACACAGACAATCACACAGAGACACACAACACACAAACACACACACACACACACACACACACACACACACACACACAAAGCATGCACAGAATGGTTGATTTGTTCCAAGTTAACCAGGGTCACAGTGGGGAGCTGCAGGATTATTTCCCTTTAGTTCAGATGCTAGCAGGTGGGATGCAGACGCGTCTGGTTTTAACAAGGTGGATGTCGACTCCACTTTAATCATCTGCTGCACACGCGCACACACACACACACACGAGAATGAGAAATACAGTATAGACACATGCACAAAACATTTACTCACACAAAAAATGCTGCAAAAGATGCAGATGTAAAAGATTCACAAAAGAAAACATGCAGATGCTAGTCGATTACACACTGATTTTTTTTATTTCTTCTTTATTTATTTATTTTTCAGATTTAATGATACTCACAGCAGGATGGCAGATTATTGCCTGCGTCCACTTTCCCGCTCGACTAAAATCTATAGTTATCAGGAAGGCAGCGAATACTTAACCACTCTTAACAAGGAGAAGGCCAGCGACTGTCATTTCCACTCAAATCAACACATGCAAAAAAAAAAAAAAAAATGTCCGTCTCATACACACACAGACCAAACACACCATATAGAGGTATTCCAGCAGCATACACATTTTTAGTTTGTTAGGGCTGTGGGTAAACAAGGCGGTGTGCTGAGCTGTCATGCTGCAGCAGCGCTCTGTGGAGTGAAACCGCATCTGGTTGAGTGTAGCAACCGTATGCAGAGAGCGCCATTGGTATATGGTGTATTATGTAACATGGGATCCTTATTATTAAAGTTGTCATTTACTAGCATGAGTGGAGCAGGGGGGAAACATGTCAGGTGACACTTTTCAGCCTCTGTAGCAAAATGATGTGCATTGTGTCATCGCTGCTGCAGGAAACAAACAAACAAACAAAGAAAAAAAGAGTCCATGTTTTATTTATGTGTCAAGTGAGTTTCATGAACCTCCGACGCTTCAAACCTGTTAAAATCCCATTGTATAATTTGTGGGCGTCAACGGGAAAATGAGCATCCTTTTCATCATTCCTGAGACCGTCGCTTTTTGAAGAAGCGTGTTTTCTGTCTGACGGCGGCGGCGTGTTTTGTGCTGGAGCCCGTGGTAAACAAGGCGCCGCGCTGAGCTGTCATATTCTGAGTCGTGCTCTGTGGAGTGTGACTGGGTTTATTTAGACAAACGTATACAGCAGGCGCCCGCTGCAACACAATACATATTTATATGAAAAGAAGGTAAAAATATTCTGTTTCCAAAAAAGTTTGAAAAGCATTAGTAGTTAACTGGTTTCAAAACTTTAATTTTTTTCTCTCTCAAAGGGAAAGTTAGACCTCATTATGAAATGTTTTTACAGTTGTTCGCTATTTGAACCCTTTGAATTATGGCAGAGTGACAATTTTAAAAATAAAAATCAGCCATTTTGTTTTAATTTTGGGTTATGAACCTCAAAACTGGCTGCAGGAATGTAATATTCTGGGTCGTGTCTGCAGCTTTATGAAACGTTTGTGGTTATCTCTGAGCTCTTGGTAAACAGGGATATGCGTTTAGCTGTCATGTGTGCAGCAGAGCTCTGTGGACTGTGACTGGCCTCATTTAACCAACATTATACAGAACTGCTCCACTGCTCAGTGTACACTGAATTAAGGAGCAGCTGCTCTTTACAGCAACTAGACTGAACCCAGATCCCTCACTGAATTCACCCTCCGTGCACTCTGGCCTGTAGTTCACATAAATTAAAAAAAAAGTAACACTTTCACTCAAAAAAAAAAAAGTCTTGTTGAGGCGATTTCAGTTTTACGGGTACTTTTGTGTGTCACATAGCCAAATTACCATGATAAGCATTATTTTTATTTTGATCATACTGTGCACTTATTATCATTCCTCTTATAATTTATTATTATTGTGTTTACCATTTGCACACTTGCATTGCCCTTGGCACATTTACATTTGCATTTGCACATTTCACCATTACTGTTATTATAATTGCTAAGTTATTTATATAGTAGTTCTTTTACCTTTTTTAAGTATTTATCCGTCTGTCTAACTGTGTGTGGAGCGACTGGTACTGCAACAAAGCAATTTCCCTGCAGGGATCCATAAAGTTTTCTGAATCTGAAATTACTTCAATTTTTTAAAACTCAGACATCTTCTGATAAATCAGATCTCGTCCAAATAGAAACCTATAGTATAGGATTTAACAGACAGGTGATTTCACTGTTTGTTTCATTTATATATTTACTGTTTAATTCTCCTAGAGTCCAACGAATGTCCCTTTCACTGTAACATGCACAATTTGCTCCAAATCAAACATTTTGTGGTTGGGAATGCAAATTTGGTGTTGTAATCCCAGTTCATTCCAAACAGAAATTAAACTGGTCGTCTCTGGTCCAGCGCCTCACCTTCTTGACAGAAGCTTGCTCCACATGCTTTCAGCCATCTTCAGATCATCACTGTGCAGGATGCAAACATCTGGGTACTAGCCACTACCATTTCAGTAATACTGGGGGAAAAAAACATCCAAATGGGTACAGGGAACCACAAACATCCTGTTGGCCATTAAAACTCAAAGACATCATTTGGGAAATGAATCTGGTCCAAATAGGGCTAATTATACTGTTTCGCTATTTCCACAATATTATAAAGTGCTGTGATTGGTCTATGTGATTGGTATGTGATTGGTATTTTTGCAACTTAGACAGTGAGCAGGAGTCTTCTTGCCACCCTGTCCTGCACACCAGTCTCATGGAGAAGATGTGCAAAGTTTCCTTTTGATTCTTTTTATGGAAAATGTTGTAAGAAAATCCAATGGGTGGAAAGTTTTTGTTCCATCCCAGAGTTGGATCCAGAAAGTGAGATCTGACAGCTAGAAATCTGCCAGCCAAGCAATCATTAGTATTGATCACCGTCCCTTTGAATCCTTCGCAGATATATTATGGCCATTTTGTGTTATGGGGCAGAATAAATCTGACTTATAGCCCCTTTAAACTCACATGGAAGAGAGCTGCAGAGGAAGGTGGTGAGACAGGATAAACCTGGAGACAATTAAGGAGATGTATTCTGAGGAGAGTAACACACTACGAAGACACCAATTCTATATTATTTGGTGGATGCTTTTATCCAAAGGCTTTTATTGTATTATGACTGGGAATGTTTTTTGTGTGGGAAGCCCTGATCAGAATTAAACTCCTAACTTCAGAGGTGTTCGTGCCACGCATCACATTCCCCATTGATCTTCACGGGGAATCTAACTGTTAGTGTGCGGCTCTATTCACAGAGCTACACAGGACCGCTCCTCTGATTACTCATTTTGCATGAAGTGCAGCGTAAATTACTGTTCTGTGCAGAGGAGCTGCAACTGAACAGCCTCTTGGGTGAGGGCTTCAACATAGATACAGTAAGAAATGGGCCAACAACCCTCCAATCAATACAGTATGAATCTAGTCAAATATTTACATGTGTGGCCAATTTGCCACCTAATAAATGCAAATGAAAACAAATTTTTGGAACTCCTTTTCTTTATTATTTTTTAGGAATCCCTTTAGCTTCCATCAAAGCTCCCCAGATGTCAGGGCACTTTTCCAAACCCAAAGGGATCTGTTCACCTAAAAGTAGATTGCTTGACCAGCAACCAGACCAGTAAGTGTTTGGCGTCCTCCCGAGACAGGTCAGCTTTTGACTTATGAGGATGCCCCAGTTAGATAGAAATGAGGCTATTGTGCTATCTAGTAAATGCTTTCATAAGCAAAGATAACAAATCTTTCATTGTTCTGGGAACTCCCTTAGACTGTATCGAGGACCCAAGGGTGTCGCAGAACCCTATTTTGAGAACCACTGGGGTTGATAATTTCAAAAACTGCTAAGCTCAGCTTCCCATTATAAACTCCACCTGGGTGCTGAATCCACCAAACAACATTCATTCCCATAATAACAAATCCAGGACAGCAGTCCCATATAACCAGTTATGTAATACTGCCCTGGTTTCTCTGCTATTCAATAGCAGACAATGAGCTTTGAAAGAGATAAATGCAGACTGGGCACATGAACAAAACATCGAAACACGCAGAAACTTTCTAAAGGGCATTGTCAAAGACAAATTAGCCTGGTGACGAAGGGCAGGGAACGCTTATTCCCATTAGACCCTCAATTTATACTTTAACTGAACAGGAATGGAAGAAGACACATGCACCCATCATGCGTAAGTGAGTTGTCACTTAACCAATCAAGTCATGAGCTTTGACTCCAGTTCCAGTCTGCAGTCGTTTATAATCCCAGGACAGAGCAGAAATGGTTTGTCTGTCTGCAAACCTCCAAGGAACAATCTGTCTGTCTGTCAATCTGTCAGTCCATCAGTCTGTCTACCAGTCTGTCTTTCTGTATCTGTCTGGTTAGCGATATTCTACCCCTGTAATTAAGGGATTTTGGTAACACTTTGCTTTAAGGAGTGCCTTTAAGGTATTATAAAGTATGAAAATCACCTTATAAGGACACTCTAAGTACGTGGTCATTCTACTTGCATCTCACAATATACATCAATAATATCTCTCTGTGTGAGATACTTATGATACGATATGTTGTCTGATGAATGTAAGTTTTTCTGTCTGTATAAATTTCACCAGATCTTTTCTGCAGCGCCATCCTCAGGCTGAAATGTTACGTTTGTATGCAAGATATCACTGTATCCAATTAGCACATTGCCATGATAATTGGTTTGTGTATTCATCCTTTTCTGATTTTCTGATTGACCCCATCACCTGTCCTCTGGTGCCTCAGGCCACAATGTCCAATTTGATATCTCCAAATCTGTGGTAGACTGCTGTGAAATTTGGGAAATATTCTGAAAAATATCTAATTGCCAAGGAATTCATGCTCTCCAGAGGATGAACCCTGTCAAAACTGGGGAACTCATGACCTTTCCTGTAGCACCACCCTCAGGCTAAAATGTGCAAATGCCGTTCTCCTACTGCTCGTGTTCCTGACATGCACCAAGCCAGCAGGCAGCAGCAGTGGGCCTGTGCTTGTTACCACTACCACAGCATTTTTCATATGAACTTTATTTTCAGAAGCAGACAAAGAGAGCACTCCACCTCCACTGCACACATCTGGAACCATTCACTGCCAACCTCCTTGCACACAAATGGCTTCTGATTCAGTCTTTCCCACACTACATTTACAGCACATTAATATCTGTCTGACACACTTGCACATCTAACCAAAACTCTAAGAAGTCTTAATTGATAAAGGTTAAATGATAATTATGTTATTTGTGTGGAGCTGATTCAAATGATTAAAATTCAATTAGCTAAAACAATGCATGTACTACAAAGATGTGTAATTAGCTGCCTTTGAATTTCTGATTTTGAATTTTGAATTTTCTGTGGCAGAGGGTCATCTGGCATGTTTTCAAGAGGACACAGACTTGCTTAGTAGAGGCACACCGCATTTCATCACAATACTGTGCAGAACACAGCAGGCCTGGGTAACTGCAGACTTCATATGGCATGCACAGAAGCTTCGACCTGCGGAACCCAGGCACATCTATCCATCGTAATGCACCCAAACTGTGCGCTCTACCACAGACAGAGTGTTTGCATGGTGCTGATTATATGACTGCTCATGTCTGGTCAGGAGATTTAGCAGCAGGGTCATAAGACACAGGGTGCGAGAAAAACCCTGATTACCAAGAGGAAGAGTGTAGCTGTTGTGCAACTAAAGCTGGTAGGAATGCCATTGAGTGACAAAGCATTTACCAAGAAGCCATCCATCTCTGCAGCATCTCAATGCGAACGTAAGCCCACTGAGCTGCTTTGTAGTACAAATGAGATGCGAGCTCCCCTCGGCCAGCAGGGCACGACGTTTACCAGGTGGTATCTCGCGTCCCGAATGACGCATACAGTGATGGAGTGGTATTGTTTTTGGCTGAGAAATTGGAAGGGGGCCTTGATGTGGACGAGTGTAATCCATTGCTCCGATGACATTTGGAGACTGGCGACGGCATGAAAATCACTCTTAATTTGTGTCTGTGGGGCAGCAGCATAAAGGGAATTAGACGTACTGGCGTAGCAGCCCACAGAGATCATTTAAAAGAGGACTGTGAAGCGCCAGACGTGGCTCCTATCTCTGTTTGAAACAGCCAATTGTACAGAGCACTTGGAGATGCAGAGGATCAGGCTTTGATCGGTTTCTCTCCCAAACTGAGGCTCTAGAGTAGCACAGATCAACAAAAGCACCTCTTTTGGCAATCTGAAATGACTCGCTCGCCATTTTATTTGTCTGCTCAAATAGATCTACACAGTTTTTAAAATCCTGCTCGATCCCCAAAGTCCCTGGTATAAAGCCAAGGCATTTTGCAGCAGCAATACGCCATTAGGAAGACTAATGTTGCACACCGCAGGCCATGCAGAGGAGCAGTCTTATACACTAATCATTGATTAATTTTAGCCAATAGTATTTCTGTTTTTTCTCCATAATTCACTGAGGACTGTTTTCCAATCTGTAAGTGAAATGATATCCACTGAAATACAATTTACAATGTTTCTTCCACTTTTTCCAAATAATGTTTTCTTTTGAGTTTTTCCTTTCCTTCATGCTTCCATTTTGTTAGTGCACTGTATTGCACCATTGATTGCTGATTACTAAGACCCTTTCTGACATGCTTCAGTGGTGAAAGGGCCTCAGAAATAAAATTGGCTTGACTTGAAAATAAGCGAAAATTGGGTAATGCTACAAGATTTCTTGAAAAGCAGGTAGGAAAGTGCTTGAGAACAAATTTGTACAAGAGTCACTTTTGCATGAGGCTCAATCGCTCACTCACTTTCACACACAGTTTTGTCTGCAGTCCACCTGACCTGCATGTGAAACTCCACTCAGAAACAGCCTGGTCTCTCTTGCTGTGAGGCCACAGTGCCAACAGCTGAACCACTCACAGAGGTCTCAGTTCCTCTTTTTGAGTGCGAACCATATTTACCAATCCACGGGATCCAGTGTTATGATCCCTTTTGCTATTCATGGTGACTGACTGTGCAGAAACCCGTCTCACACTTCAGAGGGAAAGAGAGGATGGGTAAAAGCTCCTCTCTTTGCAGATGTTTGGTTGCATCACCTCCAGAGGACAAAACCGTGACTTCTGGCATCTCAGAAGCATCTCTCTCCCCGTTGATCTGAATTAGAATAAAAAAGACTTGGCACCTCTTGGTGTATTGTGTTAATCTCCTTCAGGACCCCTCTGCTGGCTGCCATGAAAATTTGATAATGTCATCCTGGAGATGAGCATTTGTTTCATTTGAGGCCAGCAGGTCTCATAGCTGTTTTCATTGTTTTTGTTCAAAGCCTTTATATAACATGTGCCTTTATCTTTTTTATTTCTAATATGTCTGATTACTTGATTCTTCATATTTTACAGTCATGTCTGGTATTTGTATAATTTGTCTTTTTGGCTTCTGTTTGTTATCATCTACAAAAGTCTTCACTCTGGCTTTGTTGTGAAAATTTCTGACCAAGAAAGTCATCATTAAGATTACTGCTATTCTTATCTGTAGCAGCAGATTTTCCAGAATGTCTTGATGTAGCCCCATGATGGGCAGTACCACAGATAGTCTATACAATGAGACGTTCACCTCCAAGAACATGTGTGTCCACCTCCAGGGGGCGCCGCAGAGCTCAAGGTGGGCTTTTTCCTCTGGTTATTTAACCAGTCAACATCACATAGCCTCAATGCGAGTGGAAATCTGCTGAAATTGTCATCATTTTACAACCATGGATTTCACCTCAGCTTATAATTCTGTCTTCATTATAAATATTGGGCTGTGGAACAATGACAGCAATAGTCCAGTTACTGTAAATATTTGAATCAACTGTACTGATCATTTTAGAGCATTTAGCCCCATTGACGCCATATATTCTACTCTGTTTAGCAAGTGAACTCAGCACTGCCCCCGATGGACAAAACACTGAACTGGACTCTGTGTTTCTGCCTCACAGCAGACAGTGACCGTGGTTCTTTCTCTCTCTACAGGCCTTGGTAGTACTGATTAGTTTTGGAATTCACACACTATTTAGCAGGAGATTGTGTTATTACAGGAATGAATTAATTTAAATGGTGTAAAATGAGCAGTTCTTGGTTTTAGCCCTGAAAGTTCATTAAGAGATTTTCATTAGTTTCTTGGCCCACTAACCTCCAAAGCAAAGTCTGCCTCTAAGAATGCAGGTGCTATTTTTGACCCACTGTTTCAGTTGAACACACACACACACACACACACACACACACACAAAGGAAACATGTTACAGTTAGTGATGTAACAGCTTGTTGGATTATTTAGCCTCTTTATTGGTGTAATCTATAAGGAAAGTTTGCCTTGTCTTATGCTGCCTTCATGTCATGTGGGAAATATCAGAACTGGAGCAGCGTGCACATGATCAAGCCAACAAAGTAGCAAATACAATCTGGAAAGATGATATATAATGCTGTAGGCTCTGTCTTTATTAATTAAAAACCTTATAATCTGTCATTATTTAGACGACTGCTGCTGCTCATGTGGGCTTTGCTCTACATGAGTTCTTGGCCCAAATGAATGCAAGTAAATCTAACACAACTGCTTTAGGGTCTAATCCAAATATAAAATAGTATATAATATCTCTAAGAGACAAAAAAAACTAAGAGATGCATTCTTTTTATTTGTCTCTGTAATAATCATAACAGTGCCTTGATGTCATTACAGCTCGATTACTGAGAAATCTGGTTCAGGTGTTTCAGCTGGTCTGCAGCGTCTCGCTTGTTAAAGTCCAAACGCAGGTCGCTCATCACTGCAGCTCTTCTGGCCTGACTGCTCTGGCTTCTAGTCAAGTTTAGAATAGATTTAAAAATCTTGCTGATCACTCACAAAGTACATGGTCCACCCCCTAAGGCTATTTCTGAATTACTGAGTCCTCATAACTGAGAGATCCCTGAGGTCCTCAAACCAAAGGCTGCTGATGAGTCCACAGACCGGCTTACATCTACAGGCTGATGGAGCCTCTCATGCTGCCGCCCCTAAGCTAACTGTTAGATCAGCTAATGTTATTAATTAATATTTTGAAATAAAGTCTTAAGACTCAATTTTACTCTCCTTTATAATTGTATTGATACCGTTTTTCTCTTTTGATGTTCCCTTTCACTTCCTCATATTTTTTCTCTTTGCTTGCTGTATGTCTTTCTCTCTGCCTGGCCCTCACACTATCTTCTCTATCTTTAATTGGTTTAAATCCCTTTAATTAGTCCTCTGATAGGGTGTGTCCTACATTCCCACTGTATGGTCGTTTTACCGCTCTTTTATCTCTTGTAAAACACTTTGTTGCTGCGACTCACAAAGGTGCTGTTTAAAAATAGATTCAGAGACTTAAGTGATTTGTCCCAGAAAACTGTTTGACATTGAACACACACTGATATGATGCGCTGCACCAGCCTAATAAATCCTGTGTAGATGTAGTGTCAAATAAAAGCTATTTGTCTGCATGCTGCTACCTGCTACATCTTTCAGTGGGCGAGTAGAAGCAAATATACGAACGTGCCAATGTTGGAGTTAAAGGTGCACTATTGCCAAAGGTTATGGGGTAGTCATATAAGTTGGTGGTTTAGTCTGCATGGTTCTCATCAATCAGACCAGCTCACTGGCAGATTACCTGCTTATCCAAATGCTTTCTTTACAATCCGCACTTAGATCAACCCTGGGTAATTTTGCGTACTGCACCTTTAAGTAATTTATGCGCATTCTGGAGCTGCACTTGCTGTAAGTCAGAAAATGGCTTAGCTAAATGTCTGTAAATGTAAAATAGGCACATACATAACCACACACACACACACACACACTGTAGAGAGTTCCCATGGGTCTGTCAGCTCTTCAGTCAACGATGCTCCTCATAAATTAGGTAATGTTGGGCTCCTATAAATCTGGCCTGTAAACTGCCCTTTATAGGACCGGCAACCACTGAGATTGAGGTTGACAGTCATAACAATTTACACACACACACACACACACACACACACACACACACACACACACACAAACACTCACACACACACACACACACACACAGCCTGCTGGGAGGGGGGAATCCTACAGCAGATGGCGGAGCGTCCCTCCTGAGCG
>OMLF01032302.1:4553-22168 GCA_900302615.1 Holocentrus rufus
GCGGAGGGAGGGAGAGATAAACTGTGTGGGAGGTAGAAAGTAAGAGAAGGGTGAGGAATGAGGGAAAGAAAGTGATAGGGAGGGAGAGGGAAAGATAAATGATGCATTTTAGTTGATGTCTCACAGGAAACCATGCATCGCCATGGCAATATTTATAATCACAGAGTTGTGATTATAAAATGATTTGTTGATGTCAGGAGGTTGAAGGAGGTTGAAGAATTGAAGCGATGGAAGATATGGAAGCCTTTATGCCGCAGAAAAAAATGCAATAATATAAAATAAAATAATTGGCTATATTTTATCTTCCTTTTTTTCAATTGTGACTCAATCAGAACCCTGTCTTTTTTGCATGTGTATTCTCTCTCTCTCTCTCTCTTCTCTCTCTCTCTCTCTCTCTCTCAGCAACACACACTATATTAAAACAGCGTTATCTTGATGGAAAGGATGCAGCCACTATAGCGTCTCAGCTGTATTTCATTGCATATGGTGAGCACATGGAACGGCATAAATATGGAAGCCAGTAGAAAACTTTGGTACATTAATAACTTGCAACTGCAAGAAAAGAACTCAGAATCCTGAGTCTGAATTGGAATAGCAGCATGTTCTCCACCAAGGTACTGCTGTTTTAGTTGTGTGTGTGTGTGTGTGCGAGAAAGAGGGGGAGAGAGAGAGAGAGAGAGAGAAAGAGAAAGAGAGAGGAAGAGCAGGAGAGTCCATTTGCAAAAGTCAGGTCTGATTCTCAACAGCAGGAAAAATTCACATTTCTGAGTTAGGTAACAATTGTCAGGGAAAAAAAGTTGAATTCTGAGACATAAAATCAGAATTTGAAAAAATAAATAAATAAATAAAAAGTTAAGTGAATACAAAAAGTTAAGTGAGAGTGAGAGTGAAGTCAGAACTGTGAGAAAAATGTGTGAGAGTGAGGCCTGGAACACACCAGGTGTGTGACGGCTGCGTTTCCCCCTCGCTTTTCATTTCAGCGCCCGTGTTCACAGGTCCGAGCAGCCACACAGCAGAGCCGCCTCATCTACAAGGTCGGCATGGAGTCTATTTTTCATGCTGGCAGAAAGCGCCAGGGAAGATGCACTTTCTTACCAAAATACAGTGAAATAATTAATATTTTTGATATCTAAATGTATATTGGCTGCATGTCATTTAGCTGACATGCACCCCAAAGCTTTCTGCTTTGGCGTTTGGTTGTAGCCGGGTTGTATGGAAAAGTACATTTTGACTAGAAACTTAGATTTCAACTAAACTAGATCTATAAAACCACAATTCATCACCACACCTGTGTGCACTGTGTTGTTGTCCCCTGTCTGTGTGTTTTCAAGTCAAAATACTCTCCAGAATTTAAAGTTTATCCACTTTTGAGGGATTGCAAGCAGCCTGCTCTGTATCCTTAATCAGATAAAGGTCCCAGCAGTTAATATGTTTTCCCACTTCCGATTTACCAAAATAAAAGTCTCATACGCCATATAAATTCTCACATTTCCCTCGTCTGTCATCTTAATATGGAACTGTCATAATGTCTTTTTATTTACTTTACTGTACAGTCAGATTTTGGTTCATGTAATCAAATAAACAGCACATCAGTTTGACATCAGTTTAGCTGGTTATTTTATTTTGGCAAAACGGCAGTTAGAAACATCTTCACTGTTGAGAACTGACAGAGGTGCTCTCTCTCTCTCTCTCTCTCTCCGATTATTTATTTATTTTCATATTTTTGCAATTAGGCTTCTTAACCTTTATTCTGTCTCAAGTAAATGTTAATTACATTTAAAATGAAACATTGTATTATTTATGGCTATTATCAAAGGCAAACTGAATGTAGAAAGATCGGGCGTGCAGTAGCAGTGACGCAGCAGAAACGCTGCCTGTGTGGACGCCGACAGACGTGTGAGCCGCAGCACAGGCGTCTGGGCCTGAGAGTTAGAAAATGAGAATTGCTGAGATATAAACTTACAGCTCTGAGATATTAAGTCACCACTGAGAGAGAGAGAAAAAAATGACTTCTTTATGATGTTTATACTGTAGCTACTGTATACAGTTTTGTTAGAATCCCTCCAACCAGCCTGAGCCTGGGGAGCTGTCCATGGTGCTGAAGTGTTTCTGTCACAGTGTTACTACGTTACATTGAACACATTGATTCTACTCTTGTTGCCATGGCACATACATTAATATTTCCTCTATTTCTTCACATTTTATGCCCTGTATGACTAAGCATTTATTTTTCAGCCTGTACATCACTATGGGACACACTCACCATGCAGAGGGGTGTGAGTTTTGGGTCAGCAGGTAGAGCTTCAGTGACTTCATCAACTTTGATAGAGATAGAGGCAGGATTAATGTTCAGTTGAGATCTTGACCTTCAATTTACAAGGTTTTTAGCTAAACATACAGTAGAGATCGAAACAAAAACAAACGAAAAAAATAAGCTGAAATAATTATAGAGTGAAAGATGAATTACCTCATAAAACTGGCAAAAACCCTCTTGTTTTAAGACAAGTGGTTGTGAGCCAAAGACCAATGCTGGATTGACTCTGGATAGAAGAAAATCCTGGGACAAAAAAATATAGAATAATAATAAAAAAGAAAATAACAAGCACCAATAAGTTTCATCTTTAATTAAAAAGTAACACTATTTCCCCATGTGTGCAACTCTGCTGCTGAAGAGGCCATGGTGATTTCTGATTAGAGTCTAATACTTCTACCATAATTACCCGCTGCTCTGACAATCACAGTTTACTTCTTGCCTTTTCACTTTGCTCTCTTGTTCCTGTCTTTTCTCATTTTTTTCTTTTCCCATATGCATTTTACTTTTTCTTCCTCAGTACAGCCCTTCTAACTCTTTCTCAATCCATCTTTCTTCTCTCTTCTTTTCTTTCTCTGTTCCGTCTTCCCCATCCTTATCTCTAGTTTCCTCTCCATGTATCTGTCCCCCTCTGTGTGAATGGGAAGTCCCATTAGGTGAGACACAATTTTCCAATCAGGGCAGCAGTGAGATTAATTATTCAAGTCTCAGTGAAAAAGAACAGATGAGTTTACATGGATTAATCATCATCACCTCATCAATTGTAGGAGATGGTGGTGAGATTGTGCAGCAACGTTTAAAAGTTACACAGTTTCTTTTTATGCACCCATGTGTGGGCAGCCCATCTCGTGCTGCTCACACCTACAAGGCACTGCTCATCGTGCACATTTAAAACTCACTCAAGAGGATTTGCCTTTTAACAAACACTGACATGGTGAAAATGCAGAGGTAGAGTACTAGAATGAAAGAGTACTATCATGTCCTACACAAGTATTGTTACTTTGATGAAATTAGTTCTGGTGCAGAAATTAGCTTAAAAGGTAAAACAGAGTAAAACAGTTAGAAAAGGACAGAGTTCATATTAGATTCTTTTACACAAAAAAAGCTACTTATTATAGAAACCAGAGTTTCACTTCCACCCTTGAAAATGAGTTTTGAAGAGTTAAGTACATGTCACTGAGAGCAAGTGTCTCATTCCTCTTCTTCAGTAGTTAGCCATGACTTTACATCAATCCCTGAAACCATAGGTTCCACCCAGCGCTTCGTAAATATAAACCGACTTAATACCTACAGCTCCCAGTGCCTCCAAGGTTCATCCAAAAGCCTCCGGAGATTTGTTTCCCTGCTGCCTGAATTATTTATCATTGCAATGGAGATGCCCCTGTTCATCTGCCTTGTAATAGGACGCTGCACACGCCGACTGATGCTGTAAATGCACCACAGAAAGGTAAAGGCAGGCCGTTTTCCTCTCTGCTTCCTGGCCTCCTAAAATTAAAAGTGTGCACTGAAAATATATGCAGACAAGCAAACACATGAAACAGACAACAGCACCGAGGTGATTTCTGTCTGAAAAGATTATTATTCACTTCTCAGAGCTGTCATGTAGATACAAAGGGGACCTTTTTTGTTTAAATAAGATGTTTACTCAGTGATTGCCATTCACGCTCCCCTTTATAGTGATAATTTAATGTCACTTCTTGATATATATATGTGAAACAAGAAGCAGAATGTGTCACAAGAAGGAGAAAGATTACCAGACTTCAAATTATGATGCACATGTGGGAGATAAAATTGGAATAGAAGAAAGCAGATGTTTACAACTCTAAATGCAGCTCTGCTTGTCTCGTTGAACAATAAATTTGGGGTCTAAGATGAGTAAAATAGTTTATTATCATGAAGTTCCATCCATCAGCTTCAAAACGCTGCACATTTGTTTTGGATAGTCAGACACTTTACTGGGCCACTTGAGGCCTTAAACTGTGAACGAATCTAAATTATTCAAAAGCCATTGCAGTGACATTTAAAAAGCCTGGAAAATAGTCAAGTATCTGTCTGCCCTTGTGGTTCTCAAACTGGGGGCCTGGGACCTCGCTGTGGAGCTCTAATGATGTCAATTGGGACACAGCCTCCAAAAACCTGGATTACTCTTACAGAAAAGAGTGAACGAGTGGATTTCACATGGTACCTCGAGTGGAATAACCAAAGCAAATGCAGATAAATATTTTTAGTGACTTTTTACTGGCCTGAAAATGACAAATAGCGTTTGGCTGAAAAGAGCAGGCGCCACGAGGCTCATTTGCAGGGACAAGATTCAATGCACAAAAATGAGAATCAAAATAAATCAAGTCAGAAAGATCCAGAGCTAAAAGCAGAGGCTTTAAAACTGAGAGAAACACTAAGAGACAAATGAAAGTTTGCCTTAAGTCTGACAGATTGCAGATAAGTGTTTCATCCAAATTAAAATTAAACCATTACTGAGACTAATAGATGCAGTGGCCTAACCCTTTACTACCTGATTTTCCCTCAAATTTCCCTTAAGAAACTTAAAAGTTTGGAGAAAAAAAAACATTTTGTATCAATGTTGTACAACAATGTCATGTACATATTCTATATGAAGCTAAATTACACTTAAATATATAAAGCCAACATGCCATTGTTTTTATGGCTGTCATTTTATTCACATTTCCCTGGAATTTAGCAGGATATATTTGGGATCTTTGGAAACCTTAGGATCTCCACTTGAATTTAAAATAAAGCTCTGTGGTTTTAACAAACCCACTGATGGGACTGGCAGGTAGTAAGGGGTTACTGAATAAGGCACTGGCCTCCTAAGTCAGGGATTGTGGGTTCAAGTCCCATCTGGGGTGACTGACAACAGAGTGCTGCCACTGTGCTGGACCCAGAGGCGGATGCATCAAAACCAGGTGAGGTCTTGCAAGTATTTCACTTTAGATTGATCTTTGCTTCATGTGACAAACATGTTTCTGTGGTTTTCGTCACATTTAGGTCCTGTCAAACACAGAGGCATTTGGGATAAATGGGCAGAAAATCAGAACTGCTCCTCTCTGTATATCTGACACTGCTCACAATTTCAAAGCTCAATTTAACACTACTAGAATTATAAAAACAAAGGGAATCAAAAAGTGTTAAGTTGTAATATACCTAAAAGTTAATGAAATCTTACAATGTCAGAAAAGCTCCTTTCAGTTTGATTGTAGCCTGACTGCATGTCAGCGCCGGGCCGCAGAGTCACTCTGTGAAAACTCTAATTGGACTCTTACAAAAGGCCTTTCTACCTCACTCCCACGCCTTTACAGTAATTTCTTCCTTAGCTCCTCTCTCTTACATGATCAATCTACAGTCACAGAAATGCTGTCTAGTCACCAAGACCTTGACCCCCTGCAGCCCTGATTTCTGCACTGTTGACTTTAGGATGCTTGTAACTCCCACTGGAATTGCTTGTCCTTTTTTTTTTCTGCTGAAAGTATCTGTGGCACAATCATTGTTTTTATAAAGGAAGTGTAACTGGCTTATATTTATCACTGCTGTAATCACATTACCGTAATCTCTTGACAACAGGGAACCATTGCCCCCAAACAACTCCCTCAATTCTTCCCCTAAATGCATGTGAAGTAAATATGTCTCATTTAGTTCACGCAGAGAGGACTGTGGTTTTGTGTGTGTGTGTGTGTGTGGTTGTGTTTTAAAGCGTGAGCCTAATTGATTTGAAGCTAAATTATGCTGTTTGTTGTTACAGTAACACAGCCTGCTAGCGAGCGCTAATGTGCCCGATGGACAGTTACGACATCCAGATGGAACTAGAACAGCCTCATTCAGCGACACACACACACGCACACACAAACACACAAACACACACACAGTTTGACTCAATCAGACAGATACAATCACACCCGCAGACACGCCACAGACACACAAACGACGCCGGACACACACAGACGCACACCCCTGATGTCCTGATGAAGTTGGCGGTGAGTTGATTTTAAAAGTTATGAAAGCGCCTGAGGTGAAAAAAAAAAAAATCTATATATATACATGATTAAAGTGATGGAGTGTCAGAACCAACAGTTATCAAACTGTGGAAGGCTGCACAGCCATGTTTCCCCTGGAAGCGTCGAACAGTGACGGGCCACCACAGCAAGAAAACTGCCAGGACTGTCCTGACTGTTTCTGACAAGGAGCTGTCCTTTCAGCACTAACAGTGGAGCTATGGGGAAGCTTTACCTTGTTTATCAGATCTAAACTCTATTAAAAACAGTAGGGGGGGAAGGAAGGAAGCGAAATTGTGAAATAACATTGTAGAGGGAAAGAATTCATTTTCATCGAAGTCCAACTTTTTATATCCACCCATCCCATCAGCCTAAATCCCAAAGTGAGGCTACAACAGAAGAGTGTCCCATCTCCACTAATTGAAACTCTGTGGATTTTCCCTATTTGCCTTTTAAGAGTAAAATCCAGAAGTGTCTCCTGCTGGATTAAATCTTGTTCCTTCCCTGGTCCTGTTGGGATCCTGTGGCAGGACGGTTGGCCGCAGATCCTCCAGGTTGAGTTTACTGACACTTGCATTAGAGTATATTTGTGAATTGGGGTTCAAACAGTTTAGTGTCTCTTGCTGCGGTTTGGAAACATCAATGGGTGCTTAGTGCGGCTTGAACGCAGCTTGGCTCCGTCCTTATGAGAGACTGTTTGGAATAATCAGGCGATGTGCTCTTCACAGGCACTAGATGACAGGGTTTTTGCAACAATATGCCAGTATTCCACCAGGTAAATGCTTAAAGAAGGATTTCTCCGATGCCTAGCGTGCGCTGGCAGCAGAACAAACTGAGCCACGAGGTTTTAGAAGCCTTCAATTAATGCGAAATTGAAAGTTTTGAAACAATTACTGTCATTGCAGTCGTTCAAAAGTGATATACTTGCATTTCTAAGCGTAATTACAGTCTCTTATTACTTTTATTATGCACAACAGTAGTACATAAAACCATGTTTCAAGTGCAATCAGCAGCACTATGGGAATTTTCTTCAAAAACCAACATAAAAAAACATTTATAATCAACATTTGGATGGATATCATAAAAAAAATCCCAGTGACTTTGCTACCCACGGTTTTATTTACAACAATAAAAACAAAACAATAAAACCGTCTGTAGCAAATAAACCATGCAATTGGGGGCTTTTTGGGTTCAGTGCCATTCGCAGGGACATAGATATTGACAATAGATGTTTATCTTGAGTAGAAATCAGGGAATATCTGTGGGCTCTAATTTGCCATTTTCCTCTTTGTTTCTGTTTTGACGCTGCAGGTTGAATGTTGCTTTTCTCTGGCTGAGAACACATTATTCATTTCAAAGTGATTTTTTTTTTATCCTCCCTGTCTGTCCTGAACACATTATTTGTTGATACAATGCAGAGATGGAGAGCTCCTAGGAAAATGCATGCTATAAAAGGGACTGTGCAAGGTCACTGAAAAAAAATGAAAATCTATAGCGAAACAGTTGGGTTTTGTGAAGTACAAGGTTTTCCAGAGAGATATTTTTACAAAACAGTGACAGTGCAGCCTGCAAACTCATTTTCAGTTTAGGAAGCTCCCTCAAACCTTATTTCAACATTATACAATATTATTTTCAGACATGCTTCCTGAGTTTTTATTTTATTTATTTTGCAGACACTTGCCTCTCCACTCCTCTCCTCAGTTATTCAAAGCTCCCTCTATCCTTTCCCAACACCTTAAACTAGAATTTAAATAGATATGATGTTTTTTGCCAGATTATATTTGGTTCTGTGCTTATATAACATTTTTTTTTCTATTCAAGACCGTCTTCTATCTAGGTTTTCTAAAGCCCTCTCTCCATCCTTCTTGGTGTCCTAAAACCTGAATTTTTTGCAGGTACGAGGTTCCTGCAGAACATTTGATAGCATATTCTGACTGCTGCTTTTATTATATATATCTATATATATAAAGCTTCCCTCTGTCCCTTTCAATATCTTGAAGCCCGGATTGGCCCTTTCTTCTTGGAACAATTCTTCTGTTTTGACAGATAGGAAAAAGCTGAAGACTCAGACCTCCAGCTTAAATTAGTTTGCTCTGACACCCAGAGAGAGAGAGAGGGAGAGAGACAGTTGAAATTATCTTTCCCTGAGTTTTTTTTTTTTTTTTTGACACTTTGGGAGGGAGAGCAAAAGAACAAAGGAGGTACACTAAGAGGGCGAGAGATTGACAGATGAAGCGAGACCGAGGGACTGAGGAGGACAGAGACAAAGAGGGGGACAAAAAAATGATGAGTGAGAGAGACAGAGGGATTGAGAAAGTGAAGAGCAGATGGAGAGCAGAGAGAGGGATGGACAGAAGAAGAGAACACAAAAGACAGAATGCGAAACAGACAGAGGGAGAGAGAAAGAGAGAGACTAACAGTTTAAACCTGCACTATTTCAGAATCTATTAACAACCAGTATCGAGGAGTGTAGCATTAGTGTAGCATTTCTTACGAGCTTAGCATAAAGACTTTAAGTCCACAGAACCAGTGGATGTTCAGAGGTAAGAATGGTATCAAACATCTTGTCTCAGTCTGGGTAAGACAGAAAAAGGGTATTTTGCCCAAAACATTGAAGTGTTCCTTTAAACTAGTGCTTTGTGGAGACTTTTTGAGACCTGATAATATAAAGCAATACCAAATCTCACAGACCAACCATGTTGCTGTTTCCAGTCTTTTTCCTCCTCCTCTCGAAAACGCGGGCCATATTCAAGCTCCTCCACTCCCTCCACTCTTTAAAAGAAGCACTCCCATTCCTGAAAATCCACAATGGAGGAATCCATGAAGCGAGTGAGCGCAGCAACTGAGCCGAGTGGCGGCACTCAGCTGAAAAGGCCAGGCTCCGAGTTAGAAAAACAGAACACGATATGAAACAAAACAAAACACATATCAGTTTATACTTGGATTTGAGGATCAGAGAAATCTACAATCAAGAAGAGCACAAAAAAGGATGCCGGTTTGGCATTCTCTCTTTTGGATCAGTGAGTGTTTGGTTTAGCTTTGCTGTTAGCCTGCTTGGCACTAAAATATAAGATGCCATTCATACCAGTAATAGTTAAAACCCCTTCTCCGGAAGCTTCTGTCCTTACTGTGGACGAATGTAGCTTTCAGTCTGCTGGCCTGATTGAGTTTTCTCATGATCGTGCTGTCAGGATATATGGCTAATTGGGTCTTTTTTACACTGAGTTAATTTGAATGAATGGGACAGAACTTAATGTCAGCCTCCATGGAAACATGGAAGCTGACATTTTCAATGCCATGCAGTGACCCAGATAGAGCCAACTTATATAAACAGCCTAATACAATGTAGATTCACAGAATTGGTGCCGAATAATGTGCGTCCTCATCAGCTTTTGGGCAGCCTGGCACCTACCTGTAGGAATGGTCAAATATGTAAAATGTAGCTCATTGACAACTTAAATTTATTTCAACTTTTTATTTATCTGCGTTAAGCTCATAGTGACGGACACATGCTGCTATGATCTTATTACTCCACATTATTCTAATAAATGCAATTCAAATAGACTATTCATTTTTTATTGATTGATTTTTTTAATGTTTGATGCTGAACTGTAAACCCTGTAGACATCATTGCCAGGTGGCAAGTAGGTCTCAAAATCACACTGTAAAATTAGCATATTGTACCAAACTATCACACAAAACAAAACATCAGGAAAGCAACAAGATACGTCTTTGCAAGGTACAAATGTACTCCCTGGAAAGGCTATTTTAAACAGCTGCAACTGTATGTATGGATGAGCACAGCCACAAACATACAGCAGCACTGCCAGCTGCTGTCACTTGCTACTCGCCTACATGTCTGCACACAGTCTTCAAATCCATACATTTCTCTGTCAGATAATTCCAAGTTTCAGTAACCAATAGGCCTGCTCTCCACACAGCTCACAGACAACAAACAACCTCACCTGTCCATCACATAACACATACTGGGCTAGATAACGAGAGGGACCTGGCAACACGAAGATCTGCAGAAGACCTCTGGGAACACCCACCTCACCTTAACCACATCAAACTGGTGAGTGTAGCCACTACCAGACCCTGTTGGAAAGAACAGGAACAGCTTGTCACTGCAGCTCGAGTCACTGAAACTGAACATTTCCAACTCTGCTATTTCACGTTCCTAGCATGCGTGCTCATGTGTACGTGCACCAGCATGGGCCAGAGGCCACATAGACTACCATCTGTTAGTCTGATTACTTAAGTCCACTAAGCAGCCTTTCTGCAGTTTGGTCACCTCCCTGCAGGAAAGCAGAGCCTAGCAGCAGCCACAGCATGTTGTTTGAGAAGACGGTTCCCAAAATGCAACCACTCCCTCTCCTCCTGGCTCCAGGGAGAAGAGTTTAAGAGTAAGAGTTGTCTTTACTTATCCCCTGAAGGAGAAATTCAGGGTGACACAGCAGCAGCAATGACAAGATTTACAATTTTATGCCTTTTGAAATAAATAAATTATGATCCAAAGAAATATACAGCGGTACATTATGTACATGTGCATAATGTGCATGTACAAATATGTATCATGTACTGTATATGTATATGGTGTATATGGTACCTGCGTATATATGTGCATGAATGGAACTTATGACAAATATATTATGTCCATGTGCATGAAAATGAGACCATGTGGAAGCCCCTGATGCCTCTCTGATTTGGGAAATGAAGGGTTGGTGAGGGTTAGGGTTAGGGTGGTGTCCATGTGGTGTCCCTGTGATCCGTGATGCCCAGTACTGGGTGTCAGAGACCTAGAGGAGCCTCTGTCCTTAGGGTGGCACATCAGATCCGATGCTGTTTGGGTGTTGTGGTGTTACAGAGCCTGATGGCAGACGGCACAAAGGAGCTGCCCAGGTGCTTTGAGGCTCGTGGCTGGATCAGTCTGTGGCTGAATGAAAGACTGCCTGAGATGCATCAGCTCAGCCCAGACAGGACAAGAGGGATTGTCCATTCTAGCATTCAGCTTCCTTCTCATCATCATCATCCATTCCCACCACAGAGCCGGCCTTCTTCATCAGCTTGCCCGGTTTGTTGGCGCCACAAGCCCCGATGCCACCTCCCCAGCACACAGCACCAAAGAAGATGACACAGACTACAGACTAGTAGAACATGTGCAGCAGCTTAGTGCACATGTTAAAGGACCTGAGCCTCCTCAGGAAGAACAGCGTGCTCTGTCCCTTCCTGTAGAGGGCCTCACTGTTGTCCGACCATTCTAGTTTATTGTTGAGGTGAACCAAAAGGAACTTGTAGGTGTTCACGATCTCTATCTCCACCTCTCTTATGGTGACAGGGGTGGGGGGTCTCTTTCTTCACTGGAAGTCCACCACCAGCTCCTTGGTTTTCCCGATGTTGAGCTGGAGAGTTGAAGAAAGAAAGCAATTTTGTCGAACAGATCTAGTAGAAAGTTTTCCACTAGATCTCTGTACTCCTCCTCCCTGTCATCTGTGATGCAGCCGGCAATGGAGAAGTCGTTGGAGAACTTCTGTAGGTGGCACCTTCCAGAGTCAAAGCAGAAGTCAGAGGTGTAGAGGGTGAACAGAAATGGTGAAAGTACCGTTCCTTGGGGTACGCCGGTGTTGCTCGTCACCACGTCTGACACGTAGTCTTGCAGCCTGACATACTGTGGCCTGTTGGTGAGTCTGTGATCCAGGCCATGAGGTCCTGGTCCACCTGCATCACTGAGAGCTCCTCAGCCAGCCGGAGTGGCCGGATGGTGTTGAAAGCACTGGAGAAGTCGAAAAATATGATCCTCACGGTGCTCTTTGGTTCCTCCAGGTGTGTGTAAGCTCTGTGCAGCAGGTAGATGATGGCATCTTCCACACCGATGTCTGCCTGGTACGCAAACTGCAACGCGTCCAGGCTGTTGCGCACCAGGGGCCGGAGGTGCTGTAGGACCAGCCTCTCAAAAGTCTTCATGACATGAGATGTTAGAGCCACAGGCCTGAAGTCATTGAGGGCTTTGGGATGTCCTTTCTTGGGTGCTGGGACTATGCAGGATGTCTTCCAGACCCTTGGCACCCTTTTCAGCCTCAGCAGAGGTTGAAATGACGACAGAGGGAAGAACAGCCTTATGTCTCCACTTTCTCTCTTCCCCGTTCTTCCTAACCAGCAGCCACACTGTATTTGGATTAATAATCAACTGAGTATACCAACTTTGTATCAGTTGAGCTTTATAACTGGGTCAGTGTAGATACTTTACTTCATATAAACCTGAGGGGGTAATGTAAACAGTCACAACAATGACAACTGAGAACTCCCGAGGCAGGTAGTGCGGTCTCAACCCAACAGCCAGCAGCCCAATATCGGACTCGCAGATCTTTGCCTTCACAGTGACATGCCCTGGATTAAACCATTTGGAATTAACAAAGACAGCAAGAGAGACCTCCACCCAACTTCTTACCGCTCTGTTTCTCCCTGTCCGCCCGAACTAGTGAGAAGCCAGTCAACTCCACCAAACAGTCTGGTATTTTTCCGTTGAGCCAAGTTGCTGTGAAGCACAACAAGCTACATCCCTGGTGTTCACGCTGTCAGCTGACCAGGGCCGAGAGCTTGTCCGTCTTGTTGGTCAGCGAGCGTACGTTCCCCATGACAACAGAGGGAAGAACAGGCTTATGGCTCCACTTTCTCTCTTCCCTCTTCTTCCTAACTAGCAGCCATTATGGGTTAATAATCAACTGAGTATACCAACTTTGTATCAGTTGAGCTTTATAACTGGGTCAGTGTAGATACTTTACTTCATATAAACCTGGTCAATGTAAATACTCTCTTAGAATCAGTCCACTATCAGCTATCAACTTTGTATCAGTTATCAGTGACCTTTTCAACTCTGCCGTTCTCACCATTGGGACTGTCAATACAAATGCATGCTACCTGTTTTTTATTATAGATCAGTGGTTGATCAATGGTCATTTAAGGCCTTTTGAAATATAATTGTAACAAAGAATTATATTATCACCCCTTACAGAATCCAGTCTCATTGAGCTTTCAGTCATTAAAATGTTTGCAGTTCCATTTTCTGCTTCTTCTTGATCACTTCAAAAAACATTTGTTTATTTTTGAAACATATCGTTTCAGTAACAAGTCCATGTGCTTTGTCAGTCTGTTCAAACAACAGACAAAAGTACTTGGTATTGTTGCTCTAAGGGTGAAATTCCCTCATTGGCATTGCTGGTCCCTATTCCTCATTTATGATAGTTGATACTATGATGAATATTAACATTGGACAGTCCCACTCTGAGTGATCACATCCCTCCAAAGGTGAAGCTTTTCCATTTTAGATCCATCATGATTCCAGGTTTCTTTTGGCTCCATCTACAGGCTGTGAATGGAGCGGTTTGATGAATCCGAGCATGATAAACATGATGTCCAAGTCACCACATCTCCACCCAGTGGAGCACAAAGCAAGATTCTGGGGTGGCGTCTGAATAACATTTTCCAGAACGCATGATGGCCTTCTGCCATATAAAACAATGTATGTTTTTGACATCTTTTCCTTTGCTTTCCTTTTTTTTCTTTTTTATGTTCATGTAATTAAATTCCATGTGCGGTAAAATTACACAAAAGCATCCAGAACAACATGTGTCAAGTAGTGGATGCCTTGAGGGAGCCTGTAAATTTTTGACAACAGGATGATATGCCAGGGCAGATGACGTAGAGTTTAGCTCACCTGAAGCTTTAATGATTTTCAGGTGACACAGTGAGACACTCCTCACCTGTCAAAGCCCTGACAAATCAGATACCTCCCTTTCATATTTCCAGCTTATACAAAATATTACAAATTTTAACTGGTCTTGGGGAAAGGGGAAGTGACATAAAATAATCACTACTTAATATGAAAAATGGCTGTTTTATTAACACAAAACCTAAAGGTAAGGTAATGTAATATGTAGTAATGTAATAATTCAACAAAATGTCCCTCAAAATTGGGTGAAAATGTAATATAACCAGTTTATCTAATTATTTCCCTAACAATATTATAACCATAGCTGCTAAATCTTATAATGACATGATAAAGATATTTTTAACTGATGATATAATAACAGTTAGAATAACATAATAATAACAGTTCTGACTAAAAATATAAATGGATTTGTTACAATCTTATTCCATTATTAGTCAGTGTAGTTATTATTGGCTCAAAATATATAATATAATTGATGATTAATGTAATAATGTGTTGTCATTGCATTATGTAGGAATTTATTGAGTAATTACGAGATTTATTGCACTATTACAAGCGATTTAAGTGACATGTTATCAAATTTAACAAGTTATGATATTATCTGGCAGCTATAAGATTAACAGTTGCTACACACAGATCAGATCAGTTATATATGAGAGCATGACTTGATTTAGTCAGCCTGGTCATAGGATTCAAAATAGATCCATCCTTTTATACACTGGTAAATTAGATATTATTACATGTACCAAGTGTACATGGTATAGCCTACTATGTCAGTCTCAATTGAGTTAAGTTTGATTGATGTTATAGTAAGAACCTGGTAATTTCACATTGACATGTCTTTCTTTCACAATCCAGTTTAAACTGGACTTATCTTAATTTATCTTAAGATTAGAGAGGCTGTTTTCACTAATGACAAACGTTTCCATGCGCACAGAAATGTCATCCTGCAGCAAATATCGTGGAACATTTAAGCAGCAAAACTAAAAACTGTAGTTATAAACTTGACAGGACAGAGGAAACTCTCCAGAGAAAAATAATTAAACTTTTAGCTTATAAAATATTTTTTTAGACAGTTCTGAGAGAGCTCAGCTCAGGCTTTATCAAGAGGCTGCTTTGCCTGCTTTGGGTGAGAGGGATTTTCCATGATGGCTTTGGTCTTCTTTGGTTGTTTTTTTTTGTTTTTGTTTTTTTTTTACAGTAGTGAAGCATCAGGCTAGGTGGTAATGCAAAATTAGCTGCATAAGAATGTAACTCGTAGGATCCCACAGCGTCCAATACTGCCGCAACAGGCTTAACATGAGTCAGTGAAGACCCAGAGCGTCAGTGGAGGACATGGAGGAGTATCTCAGGCGTCAGTGTTAACAGCTATTGTAATGGCCTTCCATATTTTGTTTAATAAACATGAAATAAAACATTAGTTTGACACTTACCATTTTTCTTAATAGTTATACAGTATACCTCAGAATAATGTTGACAATGTAATCTAATCTAATGAGGGCTTTTCTCCATTAAAGGGAAATGTCTCTTAGAAAAAGCATATCCTATCCTGCACAATATTTATGAATGACAGGTTTAAATAACCATTGATTCTCAGAGACCAGTAGGTGGATATAAAAAAGTTCTATACATGGAATAGAAAAATAGAATAGAAAAATATAATGGTCACTGCATGTTGGTACTGTTTTAGCCTAAAACAATACCAACATGCAGTTACCATTCTATTTTTGCACATCCTAAAACTTGCACATCCTGAAACTATCAGAGCATAGAATGAAGCATGCAATGTGATGAACTACTGTCTTTACACACTGATCATGGTCGCCCTGCACTAGCTCTGTATCCCATCTTGGCCACCCCAGTCAAAATTTTCTGGACACATCATTGTGGGTCAGTAAAAAAAAAAAAGAAAAAAAAAAAGAAAAAACAAAACAGCGTTCTTGCAGTAAATGTAAAGTCTTTTATTAAACATGAAACAATCAGCAGGAGTATTCATTGTAGCAAAATTATATCATTAGGTTGTTTACAAATATTTTATCAAATCATGTTGTATTTCAATATGAGCAAAGTAATACAATTAAAACAACAATATGATTTGATATGATAGAAATATGAAATGTAAATATTTACTTGTACCTCAGGTTTAGCTGGCAGGGGGAAGTGAATTCAAAACTGTCACTCACCTCCCCTACTCTCTTCTCTTAAAGGCACAGTAACTACAATATTTTTAAAGGGACAGTAACCAAAATGGTGTCTATAGTGATTTAACCAAAATTTGTTAAAATGCATTTATAAAACAAATATATTACCATTGCAATTTCTATAGTGGTTGTAATTTTCTATTTGGTATGGGTTTGTAATAAGCACTTTCTAGTGTAGTAGGCCATATTAGCCATTTAGCTACTTTTAAAGGTGTTTATTAATGATTCAGGTAAAACATGTGTTCTTATCTTCAGAGGATATTTGTTACTGGATGAGCGCAAGAGGTTTTTGAAGACAGATGTTACTATTCATCATTATCAAAGTATCAATACCTGACTTGCAAAATGATACTGCTTTTGTTCATTGAGTAGTTTGACTTGAAAAAAAATCTTGCACAATATCTGGTCCTGTAATTCCTGCTTCTGCATTCATCAGTCCATCTTTGTGCCAGGTTATGTGTACATCGACACATACATCCACTGGGAAAGAAAAAGAGAGAGACGGGTGATTGATGAACTGCAGCATACAGTACAGAATCTGTAGGACCATCTCAGAGCATTTCTCTTATCCATCTTAGACAACTGATAATGCTGACAATTGAATGACAGACATTTTCTTACCTCTGATTCCTGAAGAGACATGACCGTTCCATTACAGAGCTGTTTAAAGATTTCTGTTGGAAAAAATAAGAATCTTTGATGAAAGAAACAGAATGAAGGCATGAAGCGAGAGTGGCAACAACTAGTTTGCCTGTTGCCTGATGTATTCATGTATTGGTGAAGGGTGTACTTTAGGTGTATTTTACCTGTAGGCAAAACAACAACAAAACTATGACTTGTTTCATGCTTGAATTTGGGACAATTTGTAAAATTAATGTAATGTAATAATCCACCTGCATAATAAATTAAGTTTGGTTTTACTAGTCTCTGTTCCAATTGATTTAACACAATAATGATTCAACATATAGTCTATCCAGTTCATAAAAGCTGTAGCAGCCATTCCCAGGAAATGATGGCTGTTGCATTTTCAGTTTGTTTGGAATAGACAGTAGAAGAAGAACTGGGTTGTTAGCTTAAGAAGTGAGAGCCACCAAGACAAAAGTGCACTCACAGAAACTCAACAATCCATCAATCTATAAACAGGAAGATTCAGGAAAAAAGACATCACAGTCCTGCCCACTTTGTGTGACATCTAGGAGCCAATACAATGTTGCCAGTTGGTAATTGAGACCTCACATTTAACTTCACTTACTGCTCATGCAGTCCATGCGAAGGACAAGACTGATGAAGCTCTCCAGTGTTATGTTCAAAGTGGAGTTGCCATAGCGCAGAGCCATCAAGTTCAGCATGTCATCACTGACCCTGAT
>OMLF01032304.1:2946-23111 GCA_900302615.1 Holocentrus rufus
TGATGTCTGATTTTTTTTTTTTTTTTTTTAGCAATCTAAAACATCAATGGTAAATATCAGGTTTTGTTGTCAGTTTCTCATGAGCCGAGAGCACAAGCCTCTTCCTGAGTCACTATTTACCACCAATAGTCAACAGTCACACTGTGAAAAGTCCATCACAGAAGAGGCATAAGGACCAGTGTCTCCACTGACTCCGTACACCACAGTGCCATGAAGCCAATGAAACTGTTTTGTCTATTTTTGTCATGAACAGCCAGACAAGGCACATGGTGGCATTGTTCTCAACCGTAAAAAGTCTTCTTCTCTTGTTACTATGTTATTGCTGTACCCTTGCTGCGGAGGCTGTCAAAAGGCATTCTGGGAAACACAGGAAATAACTACCTTAACTAGAAGCAGGCTAGACGAGGCAGGTCGAGAGACAGTGGGCAAAAAGAAGAGTAAATTACAGCACTTTATCACAAAATAACTCTTGGAATGCATTGAGCATTTCAGATTGATGATATGTGACATTGAAAGAGCATCCAAGGGGAGCTTTTTTCCCCACTTTAAACTCTTTTCTTGTGATGAGACAGGGGGGGAAACGACTGCTCACACAACCCACTTGGGGAAAGGGGGGGAAATACATATTTTTGCAAAGGGGCCTGTAATACAATCTCCACGGTTATGGAGTCATTCTCAGCTTGACTGCGCGCTGTGTAATTTTATCTACAGTATTTCCTGAGGTGGCACATTTTGACGCGTGAAGCCGGGGGGCTGTTAGGGAGAGCGCCGCAATGAACCAGGCCAGGGGAATCCAAGGGGAAAAGGACTGATTATACTGCGAGCTCCTCGCGCTCGAGCATGGCCTTCTTTGAGCAAACACTTGTTTTCCGGCAATGTGCCGCGGCTCATTGCATTCGATAATCCCTATCACCACCGCGAGCAATAAACTCCTCAATCTGTCTGAACAAATGCAAACGAATCAGTATCATCTGAACATATTACTTAGAGAGGGGTAAGCATTATATTGCATTACATTATGCGATTTAGCAGGCGCTTTTGTCCAAAGTGACTCACAGTTAAGTACATTTTCGCATGTCACAGTCTTCATCAGCTAAGCCTTTAATAAGAATAAGTAGCGCTCATAGATCCTCTTTTATTTTTTGTTCGTAGGGAAGGAAGGCCTTGTGTGACAGGTCAATGCAAGTAGAGTGCACTGGGGTCCAGTTGTGTCATGAAGAGATTTGAGTCTTTAGTCTCTGGTGAAAGAAGGGGAATGATTCAGCTGTTCTGGCTTGTGCACCAAGCAGCTATCTACCCACTGTAGGAATGCCAGGCCAAACCAACAGATTCTTTGTCATAAAGTGGCCATCAGGGTTCGCACAGCCTCCCGAGAGTAAAACTCAAGCCCTTTTCACGCACTTTCAAGGTACTTAAACCAAAATTTCCAGACTCTCTCAGCCTTTATCATCTAATCTAAATTGTTACTTTATATGCAATTGCAAAAAATATGGTTTACAGAATTCCTTTATACCCACAGCAATCAATGTACAGTACTTTTATTTTTACCAGCTATTAAATTTGATTGTAATTTTGATCATGATTATTTAATGCTGGCTAATTTCTAGAGTATGGGATCATTTCAAATATTAACAGATTTTTTACATGAGTGACTGTGTAGATGAAACACCAGGCTATGTTGAAAATCCAAGCATTTTTCAAGGAGTATGTTTGAATTCAAGCATATCTCTAACTTTGAAAACGAAACATTTACAATTAAGCATTTTCCAAACTTTCAAGACTTTGTACGAACCCTGGGCCATCCACAAGCTCTTCTTTTTTGATTTTTCCATGGGAAGATGCATCGTTTTGTGGGGATTTTATTTTCCCAAGGCAGACCTACCAGACACCAGCATATGGGAAAGCCTTTACTTTTACCAATTACTATTGTGTTATAGATGGAAGGAAGCTGTATCCTGCAAAAGCTTTTCCATTTTGCTGTGCTGAGCGTGGCAGGTCTCTCCTGGGAAGAATCCTCCAGCGAAGAGGAAGTGAAGTGTTTTTCATCTCTGATTTGTTTGGAATAAACAGAACTGGTTGGTTATCATGTGATAGCCACCATGGTTGAAGAGATACAGAAAAGAGCGCCACATACAGAAAGTCAAATTTGAACAGGAAATCCAAGGAAAAACAAGCAGTACCGCCCACACTGTTTGATTGACAGGTGACCTCTGGGAAGTGTATGGCAGAAACACCCACAGTGAGCCCTCAGCACCAAAGATGGAGATGGAATACCACTGAGGCATTACCACTTCAGCAGATGAGCAGAGAGCATCAGGGCACTGCGGGCGCACACCCAGCAGAGGAGAAAAAAGTAAAAAGAGATTTAGTGCACATCTACCTCTTGGCACTGGTAGAAAGCTTGGCAGCGGTCTTGCTGGATATCTTGGCCTCTTTCTTCTTGGGCTGGGTCTGGTCCCGCTGCTCCGGGCCCTGCTGCTCCGGAGGGGCCACCTCCCGCTGCTCCGCGTCCGAGCTTCCCCCACTGGTATTGGGGCTGTCATCCGGCCTCGGCTGCACCTCACTGGACATGCTGACTGTCGGGCGGTCCGAAACACAGACACATGTACATGCGTTACGCACACAAAGACAGGTTTTGCAGGATCTTTCAACTGGGTCACTTAAAAAAGTGTTCAATCAATGTTTTTTGAGGGCCAATGACAATATTTTTGCAAACAGAAGCAACTGAGTATCTCTAAATTTGACTATTTCCATGCCAAAAAAATCTCAAAAACATACAAGCATTCAATGTTTCCACCACAACTTTATTGTTGGCATGGTGGGAAAACCTTTAAAACAGCTTTTAGACCATGGGACACTATAGTTCTCCATTGAAACCAATAGTAACATTTTCATGCAGGCTTGTGCAAAAGAGCAGGTTTACAGCTTCCCATAGATAACGAGTATAGTGCTGATCAATGCTGTAATAAATATGTAATCAAACAAACTCCATCACTGATGCATCGTATCAGGGCAGGTGACGATGAGCGGCTGATATATGATGTTCAAGAGTAGGCCACTATTTTAAAGTCTATGAAGTGATATGCTGTATTTCCCTATAGAAGTATTTGAAGCTGGACAAGGTGACCAGTTACATTTAAATACTGCTTCTTTCACATCTTTTAATGCCCACGGTCAGAATCAGCCAAGTGGAAAGTCCCAGAGGGGGTGAGAGTGGGACTTGGGTCTAAATAATAAAAAGCGTCTGCAAGGTCACGTTCAGTAAATCCAATTCCAAATCACTGTGGGTGAGTCTCAAGGTGAATGCCTCGACTTACACCCCCTCCAAGTCTGGTACAAAATACATGATACAGATGAGAGTGAGTGAGAGGATTTTTGCTGTTGTGCTGTGGAGATGAAATGGATATTAGATTGGAAAGAGAAAAGGACAGATTGTTCAATAAACATGACAGCAGGTTTGGCAAGCTGACTTGGCATTTGACATTTGGCAAAACAGCACACTGCACGCAAGCTAGCCGGCGGAGTTAACTGCATTTGGGGGTGGAATGATTTGATATGTGAGATAATTAGTGGATTCAATCAGAAAAGATAATACCATGGCGTATAATTTAAAAGGTTACCTGATGCGGCGACTGAATCCTGGTAACAAGTAAAGCTATTAGGTCATAATAAATGCCTCGGTGTTTACAGTTTGTCAGCTCGGAACAAACGCATCAGTGCTGGAAGATATATGGACTAAAAGTTGCAGACAGAGCAGCGCATCACCTAGGTTGCTTTCAACAACAGATTGGAGCAGCTGGGTTTTCCTTCTGTTATGAACCTGTCAAAACAACTCAATCATACCTACACACCGCCGAGAGGCTTTCCAAAAACTGCCTGTTTCTTGTAATCGAGCAGGCCTAAGGAAAAATCACACCCCTGTGAGAACCGACGGCTCCGATACATTCCGTTCTCCTGTACGGAGAGAGAGCGATGCCACACGTCGATCACAAATCTGGCAGTTCAATGCAGCCTTTGCTTATCAGCAAACGGACACACCTCGTATAAGACTCAAGACCTTTAACGAATCAGTAGGGTCCACTGGTAAATTCGGCATTGAACCGAGGCACTAGCACTTCGTTTCAATTGAATCTCAACTTTTAGAATGGATTCACACTGTTCGCTACCTCCCACCACGGTTTAGGTTATTTCGGTAAAAGGTTATGGCAATTAGAGGCGACCTACTATATTAGCTAAGATGTTATTGTTATTAAGTGATTGATTAGTATATAAAAGCATGCCGAATTGAAGAGTAGCGACTAACGAATCTTAAAACACCATAAGCTATGATCTACGAGGTGTGCACATTTGTCGATGAGCAGCTTTAAACTGCCTAATATTTTGGATATAGAGTTTGGTGTGACGTTCTTTCCACACAAGAGATAAACGGCACGTATCGAGGCTAAAGGGAGCCCTGAGCCCTCACCGCCCCAGTCCCTTGGCTTGGCTCGGCTCTATGCGAAGAGTTAACAGCACTAGCATCAACGTGAGACACCTTCATATGGGTAAAAAAGCTAAATAGCACACTTATGAAACAGCTAGCGCATCCAGTCGAGAAACTCGTATTGACCACAGCGAATTCTGCTCCAGCACAAAAGACAGAATGGATGCCCCCACCGCCCCCTCCCTCAATGAACATAACGTTATGAAGCTCTATTTTTAGAGTTGGTTGTTTTAGAAAACAGTGTCGCTTACCCACCTCACGAAACAGGCTGGTCGAACGGCGGCTGAAACAATCTGTTATATCCTCCAAAGTATATACCGTAATCCCTATACTGGCTGTCCGTTGCTTTCCGTCCGTAGCTAGACAAACTGCCAGAGAATGTGACAAACCGTGACTGTTAAGCTAGCCAGAGGAACACGTACTATTTCCGATTTTAACCTTCATAATAAAAGGCCTTAATTGGCTATTTGTTGCAATATTTTTGAGAATCACAAAAGTGAAAGTACCAAAGTGAAAATGGAGAATACTTTTAAGAGGGACTGTATAACAATATTTAAATTATTATTACAATCTCATTTTCACCAAATAAAATAAACTCTAAGGCAGGCCCATACGTTGATATGTCATTATTTCCAATTTGCCAGCAAACCTCAAAACGTAACTACGTTTCTGGGGACATAGTAATGCAAGACTGAGGACTGACAACATGTTATCATTTGGTCAGGGTGGTAAATTGTTGGACACAGGTCACCAAATTTTTTATTTTATTAAAGGGGATATTGTTCCTGGGTGGTCCCAGATGGCTTTTGTTGGCTTTGAATTAGATTTCCTACATTTTTTTGTCGATTTCTTTTAATGAAATTAAGGACAAGATTATTTGGGTTTTAGTCACACCTTCTCATACCAACTCGTGCCCGTGAAAAAAATTAAAATAAATAAGAGGGAATATGGGGGGAAATGAATGCACAAAATGTGTTTTGACCCCTTTTTTCTCGAACTTTACTTATTTTACGCTGTCTTTTTAAAGCAAGCAAGCATAGCTTCCTTTTTTTATCTTTTTTATCCCTGTTTGACGCAACTTGACGAACCAGACAGCCTCTGCCTGCGCTCGCTCCCAACGAGCGCGCGCAAGCTGTGTGTGCTCTGAAGCATTATGGCTGTCTTTGATATTGTAGACTACAAAGGAGGAATACTATGTGGGCAGTTCATCCGTGGTAAAAGTGTGAATTGTGCTTTAAAAGACAAATCCACGCGCTTTGATGATTTGCAGTCATTTTCCTCATGTAATTAGATGTATGGAAGTGTTGCTGCTGTGTGTGCCCGGACCACTGAAGAGAGATTGTGATGATCTCAAAGAAAAGGGTCAGAAATTCAACAGCAACCCTTAAAAAACGCAAAACACGATCCAGTTTCTGCCATGTGAGGGGTAATATTTTCTTTTAGATCTAAGCTATACAAGCTATACAGCTATCAAACTGCAGCAATATCTCACTAATTAGTCTATATTAATTGCATAAAATGAAAACATTCTTCCAACCTTGTTTATGGCACTACTATTATAAGCCTTTGACTAATTTGTCTCACACTTGTCTCTGACATGTGTTTATTTATATCTTATAAACAGTTCCCTGCATCTGTCTGTCTGCATCTGTCCGCTAGGTCACTTCTGCGGAACCATCGCTACGGTTTAGGTTTCCCCACTGCAAGAACAGTGACGGACTTATTTCGTCTTAGCATGCGCCATTGAAAACAAACGTAGCCGACACTGCAGGCTGCTACTTTTCGTTTTTTGTTCAAGTTATTCAAAAGGATTGTTTTGTCTTTGTTGAACTCATTTCACATCCATGAACGATGGAGACTATTTTAGAACAACAGCGTCGCTATCACGAAGAGAAGGAGAGGCTAATGGATGCTAAAACAAAAGAAATGTTGCATAAGAAATCCACGGTAAGCTAGCAGCTTCATGCTGCGACGTTAGCTAGTGTAATATTTCATGTAGATGAAACATCTCACAGTTAGCTTATTTTATCTTAACTAATGTTGCATTTTCTTTATCCAACAGCTGCGGGAACAAATTAATTCTGACCACCGGACAAGAGCAATGCTGGATGTAAGCAAGACATTTCGACCTTATAAGAATCAGCCGAGTTAGCATTAGCTAACGAGAAATATCAGTTGTTCGGGCGATGTTTGTTTATTAACTTCATCTCCAGAAGTTTTGATAGAATTTACAGACACCACAGCAAATACTGGAAATTATGACTGTGCCAAATGTTAGTTAGCAGTCACATACTCCCATTAATGTTTGGAGAGAATGTCACTTTAAATATCATCAATAAAATCTATCAGTTTAATGCTTGGTTATCAGAAACATATATGTCCGTCAGAATATGACTTAAGCGATCGTGCCAATTCTTTGGCTCCACCGGTAAATTTGGCATAGGACTGATCCACCCACCCAGCAGTTCCTATTTCAATAACACTGCAGATTGCTGGATTCCCATATTGGTCCTCCACTTAAGTACGCCGTGCTGGACGGCAGCCAGCAGCATGAGCCAATATAAAAAATGATTTTTTTTTACCTAAATAAAGCACTGCGTGAATGTATGGGTAGTGCTGCTAGAACATAATTCCTAACAGTCTCCTCATTCTTTGTAGAGATATATGGAGGTGAGCTCAAACCTGAGAGACTCCTATGAAGACAAGGATGGGTAGGTCTCAAGAATAACTCATTAGTTTGGTTCAGTTTATATTTAATTATTGTATTTTGAATGTGTCTCACAGATGACACTACTAAGCTCCCTTTTACATAGAGCTGTAGGAGCTAGCTTACTTGAGGTTGTGCTATATTGAGTATTGCCACTGGTGTGCTGCAGTAATAAAAGTGATGCCTCAAGCTGAGTGTGTTATTGTATTTATACAATAGTTACATTTTTACAGTCATATTAAATATTTAATAGAGACATGGTTGTTGGGTTTTAATTAAATAATATTATTTTATTTTTTGTTTGTTTTTTTTTCAACAAAAAGAGGAGGTCCCCATTGTTAAATAACATCCATGGTTTAAATTTACAGTAATTAAATACATGTAAGCGAGGCAGAGTAATACTATGGGAATTTGAAGGTGCAGATTTGTGAATTGGGATGAGAAGTACTCTTTGAACTCCAAATCTAATCACAATGCATGGCCAGAAGCAGATATATGCACTATAATGTATTATTGTCTTAAACAAGTAATGTGTATATCATCAACAGCATGAGGAAGGATGAACTCAGTGCCATCTCTGGACCAAATGAATTTGCAGAATTCTACAACAGACTGAAACATATAAAGGAGTTTCACAGGAAGCACCCAAATGAGGTAGTTACCACAAATTGTTAAATGGCCAAATTGGGCCGCATAAACTTCTTGGAGCCAGGTTTGATATTGTGCTTGTGGTTTCCCCCAGATTTGTGTGCCAATGTCAGTGGAGTTTGAGGAGCTGATGAAGGCCAGAGATAACCCCAGTGAGGAAGCTCAGAGTAAGTCTAAACCCAGTAAAACAATCATACTTAAGTATCTATTTGCTCTTGCCAGGCTTTCACTGGACAGGCTAACTGAATGAAATGTGTGTATCTTTCACAGACCTGGTGGAGTTCACTGATGAGGAAGGCTATGGCCGCTACCTAGATCTGCACGACTGCTACCTGAAGTTTATCAACTTGAAGGGAGCTGAGGTAACAACCTCTTTAAGTGTGCACAGTTCATGCTTCACTGAATATTTGTTGACACATCAGCTAATATCTGTGCTCTTTCCCTTATAGAAAATAGAATACATCACCTACCTGTCATCATTTGACCAGCTGTTTGACATCTCCAAGGACAGGAAGAACGCTGAATACAAAAAGTAGGTCCAACATACTCCTTCCCATCAAAGGGAGGAAATTTACTGTGCTTAGGCTATTCTACATATCCTATTGTTTGCCTCCACTTACTCATCATCATATCCACATTACTAATAATTGTTTATAAAAAATCTCTTGTGTGTAAATATCTTAAGAAAACACCAACAGTTATCACTACAGTATTGATATTGAGGTATTGGGTCAGAGATACTGTGATATTTGGTTTAGCCCGTATCTGACTCAAATATACCATGTATGCTAGCTCTTCACTGTAACGTGCTGGGACATCTTGCAGGTATTTGGAGATGCTGCTGGAGTACCTGCAGGACTACACTGACCGCGTCAAGCCTCTGCTGGACCAGAACGAGTTGTATGGCAAAGTTCTGACAGATTTTGACAAGAAGTGGGAGAATGGGACCTTTCCCGGCTGGCCTGTGAGTGCTGCCGACCGAGGCTTCATTTGCTTTGAAGGTTAGGTCTTTGCTTGTTCGTCTCATTTGTCCTGACTTTTTGTTTTTATCTGTTTCTGTGGACTGTAGAAAGAGACAAGTAGTGCTTTGACGCACGCTGGAGCCCATTTGGACCTCTCTGCTTTCTCTTCCTGGGAGGTAAAACATTTAAGAGCTCAGACTCAAATTTAATAGTTTGTTTGTCCATTGAATTTTTACATTGTTTATTCTTTTTCACAGGAATTGGCATCCTTAGGTCTAGACAGATTGAAGTCTGCCCTCATGGCATTGGGACTAAAATGTGGAGGGTGAGCATTTTGTAATATCCATATTGCAAAACAATCATCCAGTAAAATGTAAGGCAGTGTAGCGAGAACGTCACACAGTCAGGACAGCTGTTTGATTTGTGAATCTGTGTTTACAGGACTCTTGAGGAGAGAGCTCAGAGGCTTTTTAGCACAAAAGGCAAATCCCTTGAATCTTTGGATCCTTCACTGTTTGCCAAGAACCCCAAATCCAAAGGACCTAAAAAGTAAGTGCTCATAAAACTCGCTGCCTAGTGCTGACAGTCACTTATGTGTAGGGTTGAAGGCATAATAATTCATCTTAATTTCCATCTTTCACATCTACAGAGACACAGAACGTAATAAGGAAGTTGCCTTCCTGGAGGCTCAGATCTATGAATATGTGGAGATTCTTGGGGTAAGTGAATATATCATATCTAAATGCTGCTGTTCAATTTGTAAATGAAGAGTTTGCTCCAAAATGAGAACGAGACTGTGTGTGTGTGTGTGTTGGGGGGGGGGGCTCTTATGAGGACCGCCCCAGAAAAAGAAGACCAAGAGTTACCTCTGCTGCAGAGGATAAGTTCATTAGAGTTACCAGCATCAGAAACTGTAAATTAACAGCACCTCAGATTAGAGCCCACTTAAATGCTTCACAGAGTTCAAGTAGCAGACACATCTCAACATCAACTGTTCAGAGGAGACTGTGCAAATCAGGTCTTCATGGTGTGTATATATATAGATGTTTTGGGCTTGATTAGATACAACTCAGATGATTCTGTTGAAACATTGCATTGTCACAGCAGCAGAGAATAGGATAAAGATAATAACACAAACATGTTGCTGAAGACATAGCAAATGACAGCAGCTGAACATGCTGGAGAAAAAAGAGTGCAAGTGAGCATCACTATCTATGCACATTACAGGGGAACAAATACACACCATGCAAATGTGCACTAGAAGCTGTACACATGAACAGATGTACAGATGGCGGTAACAAGCAAAATACTTGAAAAGCATGCTTTTTTTTTTTTTTTTTACAGAAATTTGTACAGAGCATGCAGATGTCCACTGTTAGGTATCACCCTTTATAGATTGAAGTACAGTGTGTTTACAGAAATGAGCTCCAACATGAAAATGTGTATTGTTAGCATTTACAAGTTGGTGTATTGCATTGTTTGAATGAAAGAAATTGTCTACCATAGCTTTATGTGATCTGTGTGGCTTCATACATGACTGTTTTAATGAATGAGGTTCAACCTGAGGGCGTCTATTACAGGAACAGAGGCAGCTGACCCACGAAAACGTGCAGAGGAAGCAGGCCAGAACCGGAGAGGAGCGCGAGGAGGAGGAGGAGGAGCAGCTTAGCGAGAGCGAAAGCGAAGATGAAGACAACGAAATCATCTACAACCCCAAGAACCTGCCGCTTGGCTGGGATGGCAAGGTGAGGTGTCACTTGACAGAAAAGCATCACTGCTGCTATACACAGGGTGAAAAAATAGACAGAGACACCATATGAAAATGTCTTTAAAAGGTGCATTACTTAAAGGAATACCCCAATGTTTTAGGCAAAATACCTCTTTTCTGACTTACACAGACTGAGACAAGATGTTCAATACCATTTTCACCTCTGTAGGTCCACTGGTTCGGTCCCTGTGGGTAGCATTTTGTGTTAGTTTAAAGACGCAAAGCCTATGGTAGTCATGAATGTAGCTCCATCAAAGTGAAAAAATAAATACAGCAACTCTGAAGCTGTCTTATTTACACAGTGTATCATGTGTATTTGATGTACACATCTTGAAAAATTTCTTTCTTTTTTTTTTTTAAACGAGTGGTTTTAGGACAACTGTAACTGCTGAACATGTGTTCAACGGTTTCCTAAAATGACTCCTGTTTTTAAAAAAACAAAACTCCAAGACATGTATTTAATTACCGTCTAATAAACATGAAAAAATGTGTAAATAAGACAGTTTAGGAGTTGCTGTAAGGATTATTTTTTCACTTTGACAGAGCTAGGCTAATAACTCCCGTAGACTTCAAGTCTTTATTCTAAGCTAACACAAAATGCTACCCATAGGAACTGAACCAGTGCACATAAAGAGATAAGTAAAAGGGTAAAAAAAAAAAGGGTATTTTGCCCAAAACATTGGACTACGCCTTTAATGTACAGCATCGATCAGCCTCTATCGGCACACAGTAGGAATTGTAACAACATCGACAAGTCTCTGGTGTGGCCCCCTGGAGCTGGTCCCATTAAACATGATAAGTAGCTGTGTGATAAAGTCATGCTAGGGAAAACTGCTACACACAAGCTGTTCAACATGATGTATTACAGCAGTTAGGGCAGCAGCATGTCTTTCAGCTGCTCTTAATGTATTTTTGAAAACAATGGGAGCATGACTGGTGGGAGAAACCTGCAGTAGAACAGAAAGTAGCAACTTCTGACTCTGGCAAATGTGACTTTTCATAGGTATTAACTGCAATAAGAAAAAAGAAAATTACTGGTATTATCCTTTTTTTCCTCAAAATGAATTATCTAAAGTACAGGCTTTAAAAGGTCTTAAATACGGTCTAATGCTATGTTTTAGTCTTATCACAACTGTTAAAACTGCTTTTAACTGCTTTCTGTCTAAAAAACTGCTACTTGTAGGAGGTGGAATTGTGTTTGAACATTGTTGGTGAAGCTGTTATCGCCCTGGAAACGTCACTAAAACTTTATGGAAATTAGATTTCCACCCCCTTCATCCCCCACAGAACTGGAGATTTTCCTTTTTGAAGTAAAGTTCAGTATCCACCACACACAGTTCAAAATGCAGTAATAACAGCAGGACAAGGAGGACTCAAGCTGTTGTGAAGACAAAAGGGTGGTCCTATTCCATATTCGATTTTCTGTCTGTTGTTTTGCCCACCCCTGTGTGCTGCGTGCCTTTTTTATTTACATATGATCTGAGATTGAATGTACTGCTGTTTTATTTCCACCAGCCGATTCCATATTGGCTCTATAAACTCCACGGGCTGAACATCAACTACAACTGTGAGATCTGTGGAAACTACACCTACAGGGGACCCAAAGCCTTCCAAAGGCACTTTGCGGTATGTTCTATTCCTATGGTGTGCTTTTGAATTATAGATCTTTGATTGCATTTTTCCCACCTTCCAGACTGCCATTAGTTTTTATTAATTTTGTTACAGAACAAAAATCAGCTTGCACAGTGAACATCCTGCTCTAATTTATTTTTGTCCAAATGGCTTTATTGTTCCATCGATCAGAAAAGTCTGCAGGACTATCACTGCTTCGTTCATGCGCTCATGGGATACTCCGATGTCTGGGATTTTAAAGTTGGCTGCAAAACGGCATTGCATTCATGTGCTGTTTTGTCTAAAAATCAAACGTGGAAGACGAGCATGAACATTACTATAAAGGATGACGTAGATTTGACTGCTTTGTTTTAAAAACTTATATTTAGTCTGCTGGCAAAGTAGGAAAGACATTTTTCTGTCTTGGAAGTCTTGGATGTCAGAAAACACAAGCAGACCTGCAGACTTTTCAGATCAATGTGCACAATGATAAAGTAACTTGGACAAAAATAAATTAGAATAGATTGTCAACAGTCAATTAATCTCCAACAACTTTAAAGTGTGCAAGTTCAGTTTCATGCCATAACTTAAATGAATATGAAGGGCATCCTAAAAAATCGAAATAATTATGGTATGCTTTTTAAAATAAGTGGTAAAGTATGCATGCAGTGTAGTACATGGGCAAAAACATGAACACAAACTGGACTTTGAAGGGTTTTATACGATAGCAGACAGTAGTTCTCAAACAAATGAGATCATCACCATGAAGCTTGTTGGCCTCAACACTGCATTTTACATTGCGTGCCATCATGTCAGATTTGGCGGGAAATCTGCTGGATTGCTTTACGGCACAAACAGGAAGAGGGCACTTTTCCTCTGGGGCAAAGAGAGCAAAAGCTTTCAGAGTTTGGCAAAATTAGATGGTAGAGGGAGTGATTTTTCCTGATGGGAAAAATCAGTTCCTGCATTTATTCTCATTGGGCAGATAGGCAGGAAGCAATGGGCAAGCAGTGGTTTTAATGCACTGGTATCCGATCGAGGTCAACTATGGTCACATGTTTCTGGTAATAATGACAAGGTATCAGAATTGCACTACAACATCCAGTACAGTTGGTAGGTGGTGACAAGTGTGTAGCTTTGAGACTGAAGTGTGTGCTGTGTTCCCTTGGTTAGGAGTGGCGACATGCCCACGGTATGCGCTGTCTGGGAATCCCCAACACCGCCCACTTCGCCAACGTCACCCAGATCGAGGACGCCGTCTCACGTAAGGGTTTTTGTCATGAACTAGGCTTAAACAAGTGGAAATACTGACTGCATGGAATGGAAATAGCAAGAATATTCTACTGGAATTATGAAGCGTTTCTTGTAATTGATGTTACAAAGACATCTGTGTTTTCTTTGTGCTCCAGTGTGGGCAAAGTTGAAGTCCCAGAAGGCATCAGAGCGGTGGCAGCCAGACACAGAGGTTTGTCCACACTCAAGACACCTAATGGGAATTAGTGCATTGGATTGGAATTTGAGCAGTTTTAAATATTTTATATGGTACATTCTTATACCATGGCTTATGTCTTTTTCAGGAGGAATACGAGGACTCAAGCGGTAATGTTGTCAACAAGAAGACCTATGAAGATCTGAAGAGACAAGGCTTGCTGTAGATTCAGGAAAAATGTGATCAGATGAAACACAAACTTGGAAAGATTTAACTTCAGAAGAGCGTCCTTTGAAATTTGCTATATTTTTTACCTCCCATTTACCCGTGTTTTTTATTTTTAAGTAGTATTTCTGTTTTGTAGTACCACCCACAATTCCTCCCTTTGATAACTTTGTAATGCGGCAACCATTGATCATTATAATAAATGTGTACTTTTGTCATCATTGTTTGTTGTTATGACCTATTTGTTGTATCTCTAAAACAGGTAAAACAAAAAAAGTATGTTTTGCTGGTATGCCAGGCTTTGAATAGGATTTCTATTGGCTTAACTCAGACTTGGCAGTGGGTGTGGTCAGTCTTTTCCTGGGGAAATAGTTCCCTTGCTATGAAATGTATCAGAGCTGAGACAGAAGTCTACATCAAACATCTGACTTTCTGGTCCCATTGACTGGTGAGGAGATTTTAACTTTTTATATGGTGGTTTAGTACTGTTAAATGTAGTATTGTAGCTTTTTTTCCCCCTACAAGTGAATGTGCTGTTGCCATAAGAACTTCCTTTTCTATTCAAAAGCATGTAGTATGTCCTATCAAAAGTCTTAAATGAATGGGACAAAAAGTGTGGCAAGCCATTGTTGGATGACACATTGGTGGGCTACCCTAAACAAAAAATAATCTTAAACCCGGACCCAACATATTTTTTTTGCTTTACGTACTGCAGAAAACTGTCCTGAAATGGCAAAAGATCTTGACTTAAAGCAGTTTCTCAGAAGAGCAGCAGTTAGTTTGTTTATGAGAAAAACGTCCATCTTTTTAATTCAGTACCTTGCAAGTGTTTTATACCACCCTAATAGCAGTTTATAGTAGCACATAAGACGGTGCTGAACAATTGATTCAGATAAGATAAACTTTATTGTCCCTGCAGGGACATTTGCCTTGGATATCAAGGCAGTAGCACCAAGGAAATAAAACCAGTCTCTGAGAACAGCAGCAAGGGACAGAACCAACTTACATCTAAACACATAATACACCCAGTCCTTGTGTCTCCAGGATAGCATCACCTGCTCATCATTAACAGAAGGACTTAAGCACTGAATAATAATTTGCTTCAGTTGGACTCAGACCTTATTCCCATACATGATAAGTAGCCCTCATCACCAGGCTCGTAGAGATGGTAGCAGGGTTAATTGTGTTTTGCCTGGTCTGGTCAAGTGTTTCCTCTGAGGGAAAAGCCTCAAAGCTGTTTGTTGCTGAGTATCCCTAGAGATACTGTTGGGTATATAATAGTGTTAGACCAATTAATGAGTCAGTCAATCAGAAATCAGCCAGTCAGTGTTGTCCACCTCAGATATGGAGGTTCCTCCCTAATCACAGCTAGTAGTAGTGTTTTTTTCCTATTAATATTTATTATTTCAGATACCCAACCACAGAAATCAACAGCTGCAGGGATGGCAGTCTGCAGAATCAATTTATTCATGGAATTCCTATAGTTTTCATCTGAAGGCAGCAGTGTACCCAACATTTTACAGTTTCAGGCAGCAAGGCCTGGATCCTCCAGGAAGCCTGCCTTGCTGTGCCTCAAGAAGCAGCTGTCTCTCCTAAAACATTTTCAGTGACTTTCAGCAGAGTTTTAGTGTCACAATTTTCCACATGCTGTTTCAGAGGCTTTCCCAGCCTGACAGGAATTAAATTCTGGGCGTAATACTGAATCTAAATGATCAGATTTAAAAATACTGAACTTCTTCTCAAAATATCAGAATTTTCAAACCCAGATTGTTATAATCCTACTTCTTGGTAAGTCAATACATTTTCACCATTGCATTTGTTTTGCAGCTTCAAGATAGAAGGGCTAATGGATTTTGGTGGGTCTTGAAAAAGGACAAGCATGCTAGCAATTCCAATTACTATTTCCTTGTGTGATTTAGAAAACTGGTTTTGGAGAAGTAGGTCTGGAAAAAGTCATGGGGATTTTCACATCATGAAGGCTGAGATATTTTAATTCAAAGATTCAAAGGAGGTCAAGTGACTCAGAAGTCTGTGTCCTCTCTAGTGTTAGAACAGCTTCCAGTCAGGTCATCTGGAATGAATTTTGGAGCCATATTGATATAATAGCACAAAAAATGACAGCTTGAGGCCAAACATATCAGACAACCCCGGGTTTTATAGCTCTTGGAAGACCAAGCTCATCAACACTGTTAATTACAATGCAATGAGCTCCCAGATGAGGTAACAAGCTCATTACTTGGTCCCACAGCCTCATAGGTTCCCCTGGTTAATTTTTCATTTGTTTACAGGCGAAATGATGCTACTGAAGCAGAACGTAAAAGGTACCTTCATTGCCTGATTTAACCAATTTGCAATTAACAATCAGATTAGTCTAGTCTTAATGCTGGAGTGGCATGACTGATTAGCTTAATTTCTAATTTTGAAGCAGGGGAAATTGAGCTTTTCATCCTTAAAAGAGGAAACATTTTTCTGCTTGGTAAGAGTGTTGCATTCAACAATAATGACTGTAATTGCTTTTTTGTGCAACAGTAAGCAGTCCATGGCGTAAATTAAATTTGATGACAAGATTTTGATGTCAAACAAGCACTGATGTATTTTACATTATAATTCTTCTAGTGCTGTTCAGCATGATGAATATCAGTGGAGGGAGAGTAAATAATAATGATGAGGTAAGATACTGCCACAGAACGTTAAAATACACCTAGATACCTAGATCTAAACTTGACAATTTTATGTGCTGTGACTTTATGACTGCCTTGACAAGTCCAAAAACCGCAGTGGCGTAACAGATAACTCCAATACTACAATTCCAACTGCTCTGCCCACAGCTTTCAGCAAGCTTTGTATCATGAGAACAAGCACAACAGAATCTCATGTCAGCTCCAGCAGAAACAAAAAACAAAAAGACAATGAGCTGTACGTATCAGTAGGCCTCTGTCATCATCTCAAGAAGACAACAGAAAGGTAACTGTCTCAGCTGGCTTTCATACAGGAATCTTTTCTACTCTTCAGACTGAAAACTGTGAATTTACAGACTCCTATGCAGAAAAACAACTTGGATGTCCTGCTTCATTCACACAGTGTGAAAAACTCCTCTGAATACACCAATAAAACCTTTATAGCTTCTAGCATTGCTGAAACCAGCACCGACAATGATGCACCCAGTCTCTTTCCTACTGGAGAAACTGGTGAAGAACAGAAACATCCCACTGATTTCCCTGTTAAAGTCAACACAGACATAAGCAACACCAACAACCAAAATGATGATGATGTCTCTGTTAGCACTTTAATGACCCTCTATACTAGTACAGAAGATATCAGCAATACTCCTCCACCTCCGCCTCCACTCTCTCTGCAGAGACTTCCAATCAGACCAACAAAATGACAACCAGCCGTAACACTCCTCAACTTATTAAGGGTAAGGACTGTGCTGTGAGACCATAGTTTTATTTGGTAGCCAGTATCTTATATGATAATGTTAGTGCTTCTCAAACTGTATGGCCACATTACCGTTAGCCCCATTGGGTTCTGTCCATCCTCCAACCTTTCTGCCAGATTTGTCTTTCTCTGAAGAGGATGAACAAGTTGGAAGAGATTTTTCCATCAGTCTCTCACTCCTTCAATCATCTGCTGTTGACAGAAATTTGAACGCTTTCAAGAAGATCTGGTGGCAGACACGAAGACCTCAAGGGAACGCCCACCTCAGGATGTGCTTAGAAATGGATGGTTAAGTTTGGGTGTAGATTAGATACACTTAAGGTTGGGCAACAGTGTGGCATGATTAAGGTTAGGGTAAGGACGAGGGAGACATTCCATGGGATGGGCATTCCTTGAGGTTTTTGGGGCCTTCAGTCTGCCACTGGTTCTTTCTTTTGTTCTGTTTGCACTGGACAGACAGTGCCCTCCTCCAGCAGACTTCTCAAATATGACCCACACAAAGTAATACCCCCTCTCCACTGCAGGGACTCTCCCCACAACACAGGGACCCTGTTGAGAATCAGGAACCCTTACCTCTGTTTCCACGGGAGGAACAAGTCCCTTGCCCTGGGGATGTGGGTTCCTGAGCCCCACAACTGTCCCTGTGACCAAGGTTGTACTCTCTGAGTTCCTTAGGAGTTCCTTAGGGTGGACTTTAGCTCAGAACGTACCAGATTGGTTAAACAGATGATGCAAGCAGCCCAAAAGCAAAGTATGAATTTTAAAAGCAGGAGCGAGCAAACCCAAACACTAATTATTTAAAGATCATTCTATCAAGAGATTGTTGAGTAGGTTTCCTCTTTTCAGCTCCACATAGATCTGTAACTAAACATCCCACAGCTTAAAAGAGCCTTCAGTCAGGTCAGCTGGAATGAATATGTGACTGTGTGGACGGCCTGATGCACCAGTGACTGCATGCTGAAGACACCATGTTCTCCCTTCAATGGTTTCACCTGTCAGCAGGAGTGCTGTGAAGCCCGCTCTGCCTCCTGTCTCAGCCTGGACGGCTCCATCAACATGGCTGTTAGCTCAGCTTGTAGCCTCAGTAGCCCGCTGACGTTGTGGGTGCTTCTGTCCATCACCTCTCAACTGTTCATTTCACAGACTGAATGAATAGTCACGAGTGTGTGTGTGTGTGAGTGTGTGTGTGTGTGGACAAAATAACAGTAGTACCTCAAGAAAAAGGACTTAGAAAAGGTGAAATCAGAACTACAAAGGCAGCTACACAAGGGATTCATTTTAGTTGAATGCCAATAAGTGTTATGTGGCAGTTTTTAAAAGGGTCTGACAAGCTTCAGTTTTAGATAGGATTTTGCAAACGTGAGACAACTAACAATGTTACAAATCATTGGTGTTGGCTGAGTGACTCCGTGGAAACACATGACTCCAGGTTCAGCCCTCGTTTTTGGTTATGTACATAGGATTTGATGCGACTGTGTGTGCGACTCTTGTGTTGTTTAGCAATGGGTAGAAAACAACCAAAAAATCTGCCTCGAATGTAGCAAGAAAGGAAAGAGAGTGGGTCAGAGGATCATCCTTTTAAATGTGAAAATTATAGCCTGTGTAGTAAATATAATACATTGTTATGTTTGCATGATTGTGCATGTTTGTGATCTCTATAATCTGTAAATTACATTTGTTGCAGTCATTCTATACATTTAATATCTGACCTTTTAAGTTTGCACAAATTGTGACCTTTTCAGGCAGGCATGAATCCTCAAATTCATATTTCACAGCCTAAATAGTAACAGATATATAAGTTATACAAAAGGGCCTCTTAATAAGGAAAAAGCATAGACACACTGGGATGTTTAACAAGGTTTAGCACCTACTGTATGTGTTAACTTGTCTTGGATCATGTTAGAATAAAGAAAGCATGATGGATAGAGCATCATCATCATTTATGTGTCACCTATATTGTGTGTTTATGTCACAGATGCAGGTGTTCACTGCCTCTCATATGGATGCAATTTGCTTAAAATTGTTGTTGTACTTGCATAAGCCATAGTTTGAAATGTATTTGTGAAAAAGTTTTTGTTTTCTTGTAGGCCTGCAGAGCTGCAATTTAAATGTTTCTGAGTGGCTTGTAAACTCCACTAGATGGTGCTCTTGTTGCCTGTTGACTGGTTCATAATGCAGCCTTGTTATTTTTGCCTTGAGGGGCAACTAAGAAGAGAGGACGGATTCTTAAGATATGAAATTCATCACCAATGATTATCTCTGTGCATATTGTTTGGGTTGTAGAATGCAAAAGCAGATCTCTGATTCTTGAGAAAACCACTGCATCTGTCATGATCGGCATGACCAAGGAATTTCCTGACGCCAAACACAAGGCTTAGGTCTGTATGTATAAACTATCCTTACTTTTGCAATATATATTATATTTATGATCACTATTACTAAGTTGTCTTTTGTAACTGTAATTTTTGTAACAAAAATAGTGAAATCAACATACCCATATAACATATGATTACAATCTGTGCAGTTTTATATTTGATCGTATATCATGTTATTTTCATTGGCCAAACCTTATTTGCTTCCTTCGTTTTTCAGAACGCCCAGATTCAAACAATGTGTTAAATTGCCCTTGTTGAATTTTTTCTTATTTGAGATAATGCTGAAAATGAAATTAATTTTTATAGCCACCAATGACTGTTTACATGCAAAACTGAACAAGCAAATATAGGAATCACTGAGAAAAATTCTCCTTGTAACCATATTATTTCACCTTGTAGAAAATCTGAAACTGAACTGCGTGCAGCTCTGGAAGAAAATAAAAATGATTTCCTTACATACATGGGGTTACCCTACCATACTGTTATACTTCTGCTCTTCTGTTTGTAGTGGCTGGTATG
>OMLF01032304.1:23131-43512 GCA_900302615.1 Holocentrus rufus
CTGTGATGTCTTGTTCCAAGAAGTTCACACACACACACACACACACGCACACACACACAAACACACACACACACACACAAACACTGCAAGAGAGAGTCATAAAAGTCAATTGATTTGGACTGGTGAATTGATACTATTTATTTGTGAATAAAACTGGAACGGCTTGGATAAATAAAACAGGAGGTGACTTGGAGTCATTGCTGTGTATGTCTCTCCACCGCCTGCAGGAAGATGTTAACACTGTATTGGCCGAAATGGAAAGCAGCCTGTCATGAATAGATGGCTGAATGAGTGGAGAAGCCGCAAGAGGCGAGGGCTCTGCTGCTGTGGAAGTAGGCCAGTTGTCTCTCATCAGCCAGAACATCAAATGGATCTTGCTTTCCTATTCTCACAGACTCTCCCATTACATTCCCTTTTGAAAATCACATTGGATCAGATTAGCCTCAATCCTGTTTTTCTCTCAGATATGTTGAACAGCCACAATGGGCTAACAGGATGAAGGGTTTGCTCGATACAGGTGTTTGAAAGCCAATACAGAGTCAATATTTTGTACATTTATTAACAATTTTAAAGGAATACTTATTTTGGGCAAAATACCCCTTTTCCGACTTACCCAGACTGAGACAAGATGTTCAGAACCATTTTCACCTCTGTTTGTGCACTAGCTTGGTTTTTGTGGGTGGCGTTTCATGTTAGATTGTGTAAATAAGACAACTTTGGAGTTGCTGTAATGTTTATTTTTTTCACTTTGATGGAGTGAGGCTAATGACTCCTATAGACTTAAGTCTTTATGCTAGGCTAACACAAAATGATACCCATAGGAAATGAACCAGTGAACGTACGGAGGTAAAAATGCAATCGAACATCTAGCCAAAAACATTGGAGTATTGCTTTAAGTATACTGTTTGGAGCCAAAAATTGCAAGCATTTATTCACATAATCAAATTGACATAATTCACATAATTAATTTTTATCTCAGTGGTGGACCACTCTGTTGACCCCTACTAGTCTAGATCTAATTATAAATTTGCATTCCACATGTCATATAGCGTTTGTCTTACAGTTTTACTTCACTGAGTCATTCAATCTGTTATGACCACATTGTCCTGCGCTAAAGAACTTTTAACAGCATGCAGCTTGAGCTCCAACAGGACGGGCAGCCAGGGGAATCGATACTATCTGTCCTCATTTGTTTGTTGAATGGAGTGATGCCCTCCAACAGGGTTTTAATCAATCTAATTAATGTTGCTGTTTTGAAAATCATCAGGTTCTCTTTCTCTGTGATGCTGTCTCACCACCACAAAATGAAAATGGATGGAAAATGGAACTAGAATGTACTTTGTAATGTTTCTTTTTTTTTTTTTTTTGTATTTGTATTTTGTATTTTGCATCAATCCAAATGTAATTTGGTTGTCATGCAACTTCTAATGTGAATGATGGGCACTGTGATATTAATGGCACTAATTTTCATTATACTGCCAATATTTTAATCATTTATGCGGCAATAACCAGCTCCAAACAGGCCTCAGAAATCAATTGTAACATAGACTACAATCCATTGCCCAAATATGGAATTCAATGCATTTTATCTCTGGGGAAAATCCACAGTTAAACTTGAATGTTTTTTCTGCACATTTTTCTCTTAAATGAGACTGGTTCCACTGAATTCTGCTGCCGCTTTCCAGCCCAAATAATTATTTTGCTAACAAGAAGCACATTAAATACATAGCTGGCTGTTCTGTGACCAGCTTTGCCTGACAAATTTACAACAAGAATCATTTCAGAATCATTTAAGTCAGCTGTATTGTTTTTTTGTCTCTTCGATCTGTTCTCTTTGTTCAAAGAAACAACAAAAGTATTAAGAGGAGTGCTACAACTCCGGTCATGTGTGATGGGTCATCATGGATGGCTAACCATTTAGCTGGTAGCAGTTTGTTTTAAAAAAAAAAAAAAAATCAAAACAAAACAAAACATGAGATTGGGGAGGGGGCACTCATTTCTCCCATAGAAGATTTATTTTTTGATCCAAAAGTTTCACAAATGCTAACAAATCACAGACAAATGATGACATGATTTCTCAGGCCTATGGGTCCCTAAGCCCTGACCAGTCAGATAGTGCCTGAGAGGAATTGATGTATGTTTTGCACATATTAGTTTTATAAAATCACAATGTTCCCTATTTAGCTTCTGTCTGAGGTGTTATGCAACATCACAGTACTCCCGTGAGTTGAATAAATTTAGGTTGTCTAATCCCTTAGCAAACAAAACAGCCGTAAATGCCTGAGTCTTTTTGTACTTCATGTTGTATATTCACTTCAACTGGAATTTCTCCACACTTATCACCCAGTCCAGCCACAAACACCATCGGCAATTAGTACAACTTATCCATTATCAGCTGTGAGTATGGCAGCAGCAGGGTCTGCAGGGATCTGCACTCCTTTGCTCACTGAAGGCTTCAGGAGGTAAATCATTGAGTCAGGAAGTTAAGAAATCTACACTTTTTATTGAAAGACTAATAACTATGAAAGAAATATGTTATATGAATTCTTTATTTGTTCAAAATAAGGTGAAAATAACTATGAATGGAATTAAGAAAATGATCATGAATATTCCCTGTAGCCTACATATATTAGTCACATAAAAGAAGAAAATGGGAAATCACGCATAAAAGAAGAATTACGGGAAATAAAAATCTTTGTTTCACATATTTGACACCCAGTTTGGGTCTTTGTGATAACAACACACACATTTTGATTTTCCTGGTAGCTTCCTATTGTATTTCCAGTGGTGAAACCAAAAAGCAGAACAAAGGGTAGACAGCGCTGAGGGGTGCAACACATGCAGGGTGTTTTTTTTTTTTTTTTTTTTTAATCTTGTCAGTATTTTTATGCGGTGTGAAACAGGCCTCTGCATTTGCTCACTCTGTACTCAGGTGGCATTTTGTAATGATCCTGTACTGTCTGTCCTGTTCTCTTGGGTGGCGTGAAATAGGGTTCAACTAATACAATATTTTGAAGACAGATGTGCCTGAGGCTGTTGAGTAAAATCCTACCACACTGGATTTATCTGGTCATTCATTTGAAATCAAATAAATAACAGGAGGAAACATTAACTGTGGCAAGGAAGTAATCTCCACCATATTTGACACAGACTGATATCAGAGTCATCAGTATAAGAGCTCAAAATCACTAACAAGTAAACAGTGAAGAGATGCTACAGCTGAAGTGATATGATTTAATTGGTTTGTACTGGTTGAAATCCTTGGCTGCTGCATTTTGAACAAGCTAGAGACATGAACGAGACTCGCGGCTGATGTCAGAATAACTGGAACAGACAAGTGGAACAGTACAATCACATCCACACCGAGGAGGGACTGTTACACTTCCAAGTGCCTCAGAGGACTTCTGGAGGAGGCTGAATGGAGAGGCTTTCAGCATAATGGAGGCCCTGTGAGAGTTAATTATGGGAAGCTCACAAAAATCTTGATACACAACACCGGGGATGTGATGTGGCAGATACCGCTGCTTTCATGTGTCCATGGTAAGGCTGATTTACCAGAATATGGAGCTTGCGTTAAAGAGTAAGTCAACACAATACCACATAAAGCAGAAACCCATTGTTGCACTTTGTATGGGTTAATAATAATAACACTTAAGGTCACCGTACATTTAAAAACATCAGAACACATTAAAAACACATAAAAAAAACATTTAAAAACAGTAGCAATAAAGAATAAAAGCAAGAGAAAGAGGCAGAAAAATTGATGTCAAGAGGGATAAGCAGTTTTGAACAGATGCGTTTTGAGTTGTGATTTGAAATGGGTGAATGAGTCAATGTTTCTGAGTTCGGGTGGTAATGAATTCCAGAGACAGGGAGCAGAGTGGCTGAATGCTCCGCTCCCCATGGTGGTGAGACGGGCGGAGGGGACAGATAGGTGTATGGAGGAAGAGGATCTTAGGGCGCGGGAGGGAGCGTGGGAACATGAGCACTGGGCACCGTTTGGAGGTTTTGTTGCCGTGTGTGGTGAGTATTTGCACCCCTGGACACTTGCCTTCGTTGATTAGTTTACCTCTTCCTTGGCAGCCTCAGCCACCATCCTTTTTAATTATGATTAGTAATTGGCCTTTTTAGTATAATTGTGCTGACTTAAGTGTTGTGAATAAACTATTTTAGTATTTTGTTAATAATCTAGTGTCCTTATATATGCCCCTTGCATTGTTTGTTTGTTTAACCCCCATTTCTCCTCAGCTTCATTTTGGTTTCTTTTCTTAAATAAAAGTTGTTAGTTTTATTTGGAATCACGTCTCTGTCTTTCTTTTGGTGAACGAACTTGTGTGTACTGTTGAGTACCTGGTTGATGTATTACATTGAATCTATTTGAGTGTAACTGGTGGTACTATTGGCTTCCCCCCCCTTACCACTGTGTCACACTAGCAACCCCAGGAACAAAAACCTGGATTCTCACTTGACTTTAGCAGGAAAGTCAGCTAGCTAGCCTACGATTTGTAAGCTGCTAGCCACTTACTCTAGACTCTGGTAGCTATCCATAATACAAAATTTTAACCTGTATCACTGAATGCATTTATTGTTCATATGTTTTTCAGTTGGTGTCTGCGAAATGATAAATGTTTTTATGATATATATCCTAAAAGACAGAGCTAGGCACTCTTCCAGGTAGAATTATGACCCCAAGTGTTCAAAATTGCTTTTGAGTGTAAGACCGACAGTTTTTTCTCCATAGAAATACAGACCAGATATAGCTTTATTGTATACTTCAATAAAATACTCATGGGTCACAATTTTGCTCTGGGCAGCAAAATGCATCAAGGAAACAGGGCAGACTGCATATGTAGCCTGTGATGTGACTAACATAATTTGGAACATTTGCTGACGGGGTGGTCTAGAAACTGGAGAAGACAAACAACATTCACCCTTGCCCTCCTGCCTTTTGGGTCATTGCAGTGTTGAAAGACGTCTTTATGATGGTTTCACCTGAAGTTAGCAGGCACCTTTATGTGTAACTACGCAGATATAAACAGGATATGAGGAGGCAAAAGGTTGTGTTGTTGAAATGCTTTTACAGAGCTACAGAAAATCAGGTTTGATAGCCCTTTTCCCCCAACACATAATTATATATTCTTAACATTCTCCGGCTTCAGCTGCTGAGTCAGACCTGCTCAGATGATGATGAAAACAGTGGGAGTTTATTTCAGCTGCTTTCTCAATGTTACTCAGCTCCCCAGCCTCTTATTGTGCCATTTATTCTCCAAACGCAATGTCAGCATATCCTGATGAGCCTATTTATCCGCATCCACTGAAGTGCTGAGATCACACATGGTTGCACCGCTGTGCTGCAATTTGTCTTTTTAGAGAGAGCCTGACCAAATGCTGACTACATTTCTGAGGACAAAGGAGAGCAGAGACTGGTGACTGACAAGAGATTGTTTGGTGAATGTCATAAATTATCAGGTGGCAAAAAAAGAAATAAAAAATGAAAAAGAAAATTTTCCCAAGTGGATTTCAGGCTATTTTTGCTTGTTCTGTGCTCTCTCTTATACTGAAAAAATGAGTAGACCAAATTTGTGCCAAGTAATAAAGTGTACCACATTCAACTTACATGCCAGTGCTTTCCTTCCAAGGTTTTGAAGGGCTATGAGCCTTCATAACATAGAATGAACCATTAAGTAGAGATGTTCGTGCGCGGACGCAAAGTTTATATGTGAGCTTAGCAAACCCAGTGGAAAATGCCAGGCACAGCTATAATAAATCGCTAGTGTCTGTGGCTGGGACATTTGGTTCTCCTCTTGAATCCCATTAGCACCTCAACCTTTCAAGATGAAGCACAAGGCTTTTCTTCACGGCCCAACAGCCATTTTATTAATGTCCATTATCATATGCATGGCCAGCTTGTATAGACTACACTACAATTTACTGTTGAGCCCTCTCCCAGTCAGAGTAAGACTAGCAGACATGAATGACCTTTTCCAAGACAGCTCTATCTCATATTTTATGAAAGTGACAGATGGTGAATAAGAAATCCCAAGCCATAGTCTAAACAAGTTCATCCCCTCTCTTTTCTGTCATCATGTTGTGTCTGTTGCTTGTCTTGACTGTTAACTACTTTGTAAAGTTTGTTGTAGAAGAGTTCCCAGAGATCACCTGTCAATCAAACAGTGTACTGTGATGTCTGTCTGCTTGCATTTTCTCTTGATGAAGTTTGAGTTTGTGTAGTAATGCTAAGTTTTTGTATATAAAGTAATAATGACTTATTTATTTCTTATTTATAATGTATTCACGTATTCATTCATTACTTAGTCATTACTGGACTAACTAATTTATTTATTGATGTGGAATCTCAGGGGTTAATGATACTTGCATCAATTTATGCTGAGTCATGCCTTTGTTAATGCATTAATAACCTAGTTTTACAACTCTGTGTTAGTATTACTAGTAGATATCAGCTAGAGTAACACCGGTAGCTTAAAATGCCAATATACCTTGCTGCCTTACCATTGATATGTCTTTTATTTTGTTTTTGACTCTGACTGTTTTTCCTGTCATTTTGCTTAGATTTTCAGGTCACGTGACATGCAGCAACAACCATGGTCGCACCATCATGGATGGCACACAAACACAATAAACTAGTTAGCCAGCTACCTATGACGCTACCACATTTTTTGTTGAGTGTTTCGGCAAGAGAAGAAGGATGGGATTTCTTTTTATAGATTTCGTTTTATGGGGTAATTTGTCAACCTGGATTGAGGAAAGTAAATTGCATGGATCCTGTAGACTGTTCATGGAACATTTTTGAAAGTACCCTCTGGTCTGTTTCCAGATGTCCCACTTTGGTGGAAAGTCCAAAATCCAAACTTGGACCATGCATATCATCCATACCAACTGGTTACAAGTGTCTAAAAAATGCTGTCTAAAATGGTTGTGCAAATAATTCAAGTCATATGACTACATTCTTAATTGTCCAGTACATTTTATGCTAATGTTAGCTCATTGCATAGGCTAAGTGCTATGGACGACAGCTATATTTGGAGACAAAATTTGATCAGAATTGCATCCTTTCCTCTGTTTCACTGTGTGCTGATTTTTATATATTCAAGTTTGCGTTTGGCTAAGTGAAACTGAAGGAAGGGGACACCTTAAGGTTGACTTTAAGTGATGTGTTTTACTTCAAATATACTTAACAGTTTTTACTGGAATCGTATAATTTAAATGAAGGCTACCTTGTCTCATGAGTCTATGGCTATCTCAAAGTTTTTTCTTCCTGTTTTTCTTTACATGCGAATATTGAAAGGCATAACCTGGAAGTGTACTTTTCAAGCAGCATTTCACGTACTGCCACAACACCGGGCAAATCACAGAACTGGAAAGTCCCTTACTGCAGTCTTAACCAGAAACACAACTTAAATCCTAAGGTCAACCTTTCACAAACAGCCATCCATCAGTGTATGCTCTGATGGAACAACTCGACAAGGAAAGACAACTATACTTTGGTTGTGAGTCAGTCAAGTCAGATCGTCACCCTGGTCGTCTCCAGAGGGACTCCAGCCTCTCTGCTGCCCTTGAACACTTGACTAACCCAGCTTTGCTTACAACCTTCCTTATGTCCAAAATCTCAAATTCAGCCCTAAAATACAATCTACAGTTCCGTAAAGCTTGGAGATGGCATTAGAACTCTCATTTCTGGCTTCTTACATACTGACAGCTAAAATGAGACAAGACAGAAATTCTGCTTCTTCAGCCAGAGTCATACAGTCATACATGGATGCATTTTTAATCCATGATCATTGTTACTTCTCTCTCAAGGTAAAGTACCATGAACCAGTAAGGGATTTTAGATGCAAACTTAAATGTCAAATATTATACATGACTAATAATAAATCACTATTTACTACCTGGGAATGTTAAATGCATATGTAAATGCTTACATCTCAGGCAAACAATAATGCATAATTTGCTTCGCATTTATCAGATTACTGATTATACTGCTCATGTAATCTATCTAATCTGCAACCTGCAAATTATATGACTGCAGTGCACCTTTCTCTGGATTTTCTATTGCCCTCAGCTTATTTAAATGCAGCAGCAGAGGTTCTAAGATAATGAATACAGACTGCAATGCTCAGTCTCTGATTGATGTTGATTGCCTGATCTATAATCAGACATGTATTTTACATAGCGATACATGTAAATAGGCAGCTGCAGCCATCCAGGGAGGAGGAAAACAGGAAATGCAATGGAAATGCAATTAAAAAAAAAAAAAAAACGAGGGTTGTTTTTGAGAGAAGTCAGATGGCAGGAACTGTAACCACTTAACATATGTGTTCACTGGTTATAGTTCTAGCATATGACAGCCTCAAAGTTGCTTCGGGTTTTTTTTTTGACTTTGACGGAGCTTGGCTAATGACTCCTGTAGACTTCAATTCTTTATGCTAGGCTAACCCGAAATACCCATAGGAACCAAAGCAATGCACGTAAAGAGATGAAAATGGTATCAAACATCTAGTCATTGGAGTATTCCCTTAAGATTTCTGCTTTTTCCTCCTTTTAAACCATACCTTTCTTCATTTTGTGTCCATTTATGATGTTGGTTATCCTTTCCATGTTGTCATGTTGTCCTTTTCATGACCCTGAACTCTCTTTAACTAGGTTATGTTGTTGTGTGAAATGTGCTATATAAGTAAAATCTGATTTTGATGTGATTACAATTTATTAAAGTCAAAGCCCAACCTGAGGTTTTTAAAAGGGAGTACGGAGAAAAAGTAGGAAAAAGAGACTGTTATTGTCTGCCTGCTGGATCCCGTCCAATGTAACTCTGTGGACTGACCTTCAGATGCTTTGATTATACAACTCCACTGCTTTAGCCACAAGGCGCTGACATTCACTGTTAATTACATGCTTAACACACTCTCTTTAGCATTTCAGCAACTGCAATTCTAATTAAATAATAAAGATTGCCTATTTTACAATTACATCTCTTCTTGAACTCACTGGAGATGGTATATCTTGACCATATAAACTGTACATCTGTACATCACTTGAACATGACATAACATCATTCAAGACATTCTGCTGTCCTTCAGGTTTTCTCAGCTTCATAAAGGGTTCCCATGAGGTCCTAAAGCTAGTCCTGTTTAACATCTATATTAGCTAAACTTTGTTAAATTGTTTTACAATCTGGAAGAGCTTATTGCTTTTTTTTTTTTTTTTTACATTTCCCCTTAAGTGTCTTCAAAGGGCAAAAAACAATCACTGGTATTTACTCACAGAGCACACACTTTGTTACAGCAGTGCCATTACATCTCTGTTAAAAATGAATTATCACATTTTACAATAGAAAACACACAATTACTTCAAGTACACAATCAGGATCCACATGTTGTGTTGTCGAATTAAAACATTTAGATGTCAGTTATCATAGGACCTTCTGCTTGCATGGTGATTAAGTTAGAAAACTTATGCAAATTGCATTAGAAATTCATTTGATGATTATTGACCTAATGAGGAAATAATGTTCCTGTTTAATTTCTTTTACATTACAGAAACAATTTATTAAGCAAGAAAGTCAACACAGAAAATGGGTAATCTGCCTCTATTTTTATGTGCAGAGGTTAATGTGGTTTTGGAACAAATTTCAAAAATTAATTTACTTAAATCAAAGATATTCTAGCAATTTTACCTCTAGTGATTTGTTTATCTACACTCAAGTGACATCAACTCCTCTACACCTAAATATTGTCTAACATTTTAATGGCATTATCACAATTTTTCTCTACAAATGTGTATGTTTGTATTTGTACGTTTCTTATCTCTGTTTAGATACTAGCTTATTCACCAGTATCTTGTGAAAAGAAGCAAATGTTGTATTATTGTGAACATTTAACCATGAATCCACACCTTAGCTGTGAATTTTCACATGCCTCCCACAATCTTCCTCTTCCCAGCAAGCATTTGACAGACGGTGCTGTGCGATATTCAGCATCAATGCAACCAAACACATTTTCACACCTTAGCACAGTAAAAAATTAATATAAAAAAACAGCTTTGGAAATGGTTTGAAACTGCTATCAGGCAGATATTGAGGTCCTGATTTCACTGCTGTATCCTCTGCTAGCTCAAAATCCATATTCCAGAAACTGATATTGTGATTAAAAAGTGGTCTTTGCAGGGAGGGCTCAGATCACAGTAATCCAATAGCATGTTATGGTTCGTTGCATGCCTGATGCGAGACATTTTATTATGGGTTGGTGAAGGACAGGCTCCCCAGGGTGTTATGGAAAGCATGTGACTTAAGTACAAATGTTCGAAATATTTTCATTCTATCTAATAAAGGCAGTGTATAATAAATGCTTGTGCCATGCTTTTTCTTTATTAATTGAAAGCCAAATTCATTATTACAATATCAGCATGTTTAGTGTATCCAGGTGATATGATGTTAGCCCTTGCCACATACAGTATGTCCAATAGCACTACTTCCAGAAAAAAGGAAAAAAAAATCCTTTTTGTTCAGAGCTTAATGAAGATTCCAAGCACTGCCAGTTAGTATTTTTCAACTAGATAAAAAACACTAGATAAAAATGGTATATTGTATACTTGTATATTTTCAAAGTATCTTTTTTTTTCTCCTCTTGATTCCTCTTGTTTCCTCTTTCCATGGCAGAGATGGGATAGGACTGAGCACTAAAAAAAAAAAAAAAAAAAAAAACTTTTGGCAAAACATAACTCAGTGGAATGCTGTGTTACATTATTTAATGGTTTAAATGGACTTGGGATTTTAAGTGCTCCTGTGTCTAGTGCTTCAGTGTTTTTAGTTGGCATGTTTCACTACGGTGTTTGACACTATTTTGAGATGACCTCAATATTATGAAGTTTCCCCTCCATTAAAAGAAAAACAAAACAATTTAACCTGTTTTTCTTGTAGAACAAGAGCGTGGTGTTGAATTCAAGCACAGCAGCTTTTCTCAGCAAGACTTTCTTTAATCTCCTTGTCTTGTACTTTTTTTAATATCTCACAGTACACCGTCCAACCAGCCTTAGCCCAGTGTAATAGCGTGTTGATTGACCAGGCCGATATATTGGTCTTTTATTAAAAACATGGCTGTCAACCACAACCAGCCAGTGTATAACTGATTGATACTGCACTAGTTTAGAAAAAGGCCCCAAATAGATGATTCTAACATTCGATTTTGATCAGTTTCCACACACATGCTGTGTTTTAAATTTACCCTTGAGGGGAAATGAAATTTATTTCAAATTTATAGGAATACTCCAACAACAAGGGCAAAATACCCTTTTCCCGACTTACCCAGACTGAGACAAGATGATGGATACCATTTTCATCTCTGTACGTCCACTAGTTCTGATCCTTTGGGTAGCATTTTGTGTTATCTTAGCATAAAGACTTGAAGTCTACAGGAGTCATTAACCCAGCTTTGCCAAAGTGAAAAAATAAACCTTACAGCAACACTGAAACTGTCTTATTTACACAATGCATCATGTTTATTTCAAATACACTTTGATAGAGCAAGGCTAATCACTCCTGTTGACTTCAAGTCTTTATGCTAAGTCATTTAGATTAGCTAATGCTACCCATAGAAATTGAAGCAGTGGACTGCTTGTGCTGTGATGCTGATCTGTGACCTAACATTTCTAAGTTGGCACGGCCGCCTGGTACTAACATGTCATATTCTTGGGTCCAGCCTTAATGGGGGCAGAGTCGATAAAGCGTGGCATTAGACTGTCCTAAGGGATGAGCTTTGCCCCAGTGATTTCTAATTCACATGAGGGCTGAAGCCAGCGCAGTCAGACACTGGCTGGTTTACTCTGCCTGATGTGCTCCGCTTCCCACAGCCTGGCAGGCAATTACTCAGGCATCATGTGAAACGCTGGTAGAATACATAGAACCATGGCACCACTCCTCATCTAACAAAAGTTGAGTCTACACACTGAGAGCTGCTCCCCACGTGTATGAATTTATTAACAGACATGCTGTATAAATGAGAACTGCACATGAAACGTCACTTGTCTAGGTGTTAGTAAGGGCAAATTTACACCAAGCATGTGGTTTATTTTAAATCTGAAATGTTTGCTTCTTCAGTTTCCTTCATTTTGGCAGGTGACAACAATGTCTTTCAAACTCAGGTGGTAACAAATAACTGTACTGAGCACCTAAAAATGTGAATCTCAGTGTAGTGAGGGTCAGTAGGAGAGAGGATGATCTGAACCAATTAGAGAACATGACTCCAAAATGTGAAGGATTATGGATATAAAGAGACGGCTGTTGGCATCTAATAGCAAGCAGCTCCTTGTGCTCGGAAAGCCTGGTATAACAAAATAAAGTGAGGGCAAGCAACAGTCTAGACCAGTGCTAATATTGAGTTATTTTCTCATGTGTTTTAACTGGTGTGAATACCAGAGATGAACAGTACAGACAAGTTCCCTGTGCTTAGCAAAAGGAAATGATATTTGGTTTGGCCTCTAACTTGTTAAGATGACAGGTTACCAAAACTCTATCCAATAAACAAGTTACCCATGAGCCCGTGTGAGTTTTTACAAACTCTGGTTGGCTTGTAATTGGGCAGTATGAACTTAAAGTAAAAAAAAAAAAAAACATAAATGCAACAAAGTAAACTGAACTGTTGGTATGAAACACTCTCTGTATTTTTACTTTGGCATATAGCAGCTTTGAGAGTTTGGACCTAACTTCTGTTCTGTGTTTTGTATCCTGTATAGCTGTTCAAGATTAGAATGAGAGTGTTTTAAATCTGCTCCTCCAGTCTTCATCTAGATGGCTCAGTTGTACAAATACTGCTATCACAGTGTTGATTATTGTACTGACTACAAACACAAATAGAGCTTCCAAATATGATTTGAAAAATGTGACTGTGAAATAGCAGAATTAGACTGTTTAAAGCTGATACATGTTAAAATCTACTATCTTTCTGGTAACCCACCAGCTCCACTATTCAACTTTTCAGGGGTTTTCAGCAGATCTCTGAGCTAAACTTCTTTTTCTCCTCTCTTGACTGTTGACATTTGCACAATCACTCCTCTTTAATATTTCTTTAAACACATCACTGATTCTCTGGTGGTAAACAGACATAGGTTTTTAATTTGTTTTCCAAGAAATACAGGAAAGAATTGTCTCTCATTATAAGAAAATACACCTAAACTTAGCAGAGCGTAGTTATGTAGCCACAATGATTTCATTACTTGGATCTCAGGAAAACTCAACAGAGTTGGAACCAGGTAGTGATGATTATACTGTATGTCCATCGTGATCTTGCGGTGTAGACAAACCTGTGACATTATTAATCCTGTACAAAAACCATTAGTGCCAGTCAAAAACAGCAAGAGTATAGTGGAAGTTTAGGGAAGACCTCATAAGGAATGTTCTCAGTCGATACTGGGAGAGAAACAGATGGGTGGATGACTGCAAAGGGGGTGACTGTTAAGTACTGTTTGTGGTCATGTTCATGGCATCTACCAAGTAAATCAAGTCATTTCTACATCAACCACTTATCCTTCTCTTTGTTGAAGTGCTCGGCCCATCGGCGGGTAAGTTCCAGGTAGAGGTCCGGTTGGTTGGGTTGGTAATCCAGGTACAAACGACTCACTGTTTTCTTGGGTACTGCCTTCTCTATCTGTGTGCCTTCGTGCCATTGGTTGAAGGAAGTGATGGTGACAATTTCTGGTCTGACGGACAGGGCTGCTTGCAAAGACGTCTCATAATACCGCCCGTTGACCCGGTTCCTGGTGTTGTGGTTGTTCCAGGGCCGCACTGCGGTGTCCACATAACCGGGGCCAACACTGGGGATGAACAGCAGATTGTTCCCATCGCAGAAGGCCTTGATGGCTTTCCAGTTCTGGTGTGAGGAGCCAAAGGAGAAGCCATTGGAGGCAAAGTAGGTGTACATGCCGTCAAAGCCACTGGCTAGGATGTCGTGTTTGTGGCGCTCCTCCACAATGAGGGCGACAAAAATCCCATCGTACGGTGTGCCTCTGATGCTGTGGGAGCCCTTGGCGGTCAGGAGTTCTGCCCATGACTCTGGTGGCGTCAGGTAGGAATCATAGACATAAAACAGAGGCAGGACTTGTCCTGTGCTGGACCTGAATCTGTAGAAGGCACCATGATTTCCATACCTGAAAAAGCAAAGATAAAAAGGAAAAAAAAAACCTTAAGATTCTATGTTATTATATCATTTAAAGTTGTAGCATTTTAAAGGAATACTCAGATGTTTAGGGCAAAATATCCTTTTTTTCGACTTATAAGGTAATTAAATGCAGGTCATTTTTTGCAGTTATTTTAGGAGAAGTTATATGGTAGGAACTGTAACCTATAAACACATGTTCAGTGGTTATAATTCGTACCATCTAACTTCTCCTAAAACGACTCTTTAAAAAAAAAAAAAAAATCCAAGATGTGTATTTCAAATACACATAATACACTGCGTAAATCAGACCACTTCAGAGTTGCTGTAAGGTTTATTTTTTTCACTTTGACGGAGCAAGGCTAATGACTCCTGTAGACTTCAAGTCTTTATGCTAAGCTAATACCAAATGCTACCCATAGGACCCGAAGTTGTAGATGTATAGAGGTGAAAATGGCATCAAACTTTTTGTTTGAGTTGGAAAAAGAGCATTTTGCCCAAAACATTGCAGTGTTCCTTTAAATGTCAATTATCATCGTCAAAGTAATTTTGATACCTATAATATAATTACTGTAAACAAATGAAACCATGACGGTGATAATTGGCCACCTCTTGTCTTTTTCTTGTTGCTTCCTGTCTCCCCTCCCCGGCATCTTTCACTTTACTTAAAAACCTTAACATGTTGGAGGTGAATTTTCACTCTTTCCAACTTGTGTCATTGCCAGAAACTATGAAACCTCTAGCTTCGCATGTGCTTCAAGAATAGTGCCTTCTCCCTGTTTTTTCTTTTTTTTTGTTGCCATAAAGCAATCTCCCTTTGTACTGGAAAACAATTCTGCAAATTTCATGCCAAATCTGACCCCATAAAATGCAGTGTAGAGGTCAGCGGAGGCTGCCAATCATCTTACCAATGGTCCCGTTTGTTTACAGTAATTACACTGTCTCAAAGCTAATGCAGTAATGACTTATTTGTCAAAATGCTACATGTAGCACCTTAAGGCATATGTCGAAGACCTAAGAATAGATTTATAATTTACTAAAGGCATCTTTCTTTCCATCTCTTCAGCTCTTTGTTTCTTTACATGCAGATGGTCAGCACAGTTGGTTTCTGAAAATACTGGCAGCAATATATAACCCGGAAAACTGATTCAACTTAAGGCACACCAGCCTTCCTTTGGTTCAACTACAATCCAGCATCATTATAAACATGGCATCTTCCACACCCTTTGCTCTCATTCCCATTTCTATTCTGGGAGCAGTAAGAGGTTTCACTCCTTTAACAGATCACCACTGAATAGCTTATTAGATGAAATATTAGCTTATTAGCCTCAGCCTCCATGTCTCCCTCCCAAAGCCAACTCATTTTAATACTTAGCATGGGAAAAGCCGAGTATGATCTATTGAATTGCATGAGAAAAATATACAGTCAGGGTCTTTTGATTGCCATATAGCCAGACTGGTGAAAGTCAGAGCAAAAGCTACCTGCAAATCCATTACAGCACGATCACAAAGGAGGTATCTATATTTAACTCCCTGTTCCTCATTTTCCCTCTTCAGGCCTTTAGAGGGTTCATGTTTCACAAGATTTCTAAACTTCTAACGTCAGCAGGCACTGATACGGAGTGCAGAGCTCTGCCCTTTGGTAAGTGAGAAGAAAAGTATTTATTTCTTTGAGAGTCAGAGTCTTGACACAGAGAGAGCGAGAGTCGGGTGAAGGGGGATGTTGAAGTGCAGAGAGCCAACCTACTTGTCAATAATATATTTGATGTTGTCATGCATGGTCTGGTCCGTCCGTCCTTTGTATGGCTGTATGTGAAATGCCACCTGTGCAAATACAGTTGGACACTGGTGTTAAGGAAAAGAGTGCATCAGCTTACACAAAATCCTGGAAAATAAGGGGTTATACAATGAATTACAAATTGAGCACTCAGTTTGTTTGCTAGTGTTCATTATTTCAGCCCAATGCTATTTGTTTTGATGAACAGCCAGTGTTATGCAGTCTACATTTAATTAGCAGTCTGTGGACCTCAGTAATTATTGGCTGCACTGTCTGTGAATCAAACTGTTCTTGAAAGTGCCGTGCCCACTTCATCCAAAAGACAAATGGAGGCACTTGTTCTGCAGTGATTGGATGTTTTTGTGTGGATACTCAAATATCAAACTCCTCAGCATCCCCACAGAATAACAGTCAATTTAAGCACCAATCAAAGTGAGCCTATTGATCTGGGTGATGAAGAAAGTCAGTCTGAGGGGGAAAAAAAGGGAAAACATTACATCCCTTGGGCTTTGATGATAAGCTCTTTTTCCAGTGTTTTCTGTGAGATGTTGTATGCAGCTAATTTGTGTAAGCCAACAATGATGTCTGAATATACATAGCAGGGCTTTAATCAAGACTGAGACCAGAGGAAATTAGGTCCTATCAAAGACCAAGCCCAAAACAGACAATAAACAGTGTACCTGCCTTTCAGAATGAATACTTAAAGGATAGGTTTGCTCTTTTTAAACCCAGATCTCATTAAAACATCATGTCTAGAATCATTTAGAGTCTCACAGAGCACAACTTTACCACTGTACTGTGAGCTTCCTGTTTGCAAAAAGGAGCTATTTCATGGTTTTTGAAGGCTTAAACGACTGCCCCATTGGACTGTGCTGAAGCCCAATAAGAAGATGCAGCACAGTGGTGAGTTCCTCAGTATTAAAACAGTTGGTGAAGTTGTGATCTGTATGCTCTGATGATGATGTCGGAGAACATTTTAATGAAGTCTGTCTTTTTTATTTTTATTTTTTTAAATAAATGAACCAATCCTTTCAATGAGTTTCTTAAAGAAATACTCCAATGCTTTAGCCAAAATACCCCTTTTCTGAATTATCCACAAGATACCACTTTCACCTCTGCACATCCATTGGTTCGGTTCCTATGGGTAGCATTTTGTGCTAGCTTAGCATAAAGGCTTGAAGTCTACAGGAGTCATAAGCCTAACTCTGTCAAAGTCAAAAATATAAATCTAAAATCTATAAAAATATAAAAAGTTAGGTGGTAGGAACTACCGCCTAACTTCTCCTAAAATTACTCTTTTTTTTAAAATTCCAAGACATGTATTTCAAATACACATGATGCATTGTATAAATAAGACAGCTTCAGAGTCGCTGTAAGGTTTGTTTTTTCACTTTGATGGAGCTAGGCTAATGATTCCTGTAGAATTCAAGTCTTTATGCTAAGCTAAGCCAAATAGCTTAGCTAAAGCTACCCATAGGAACTGAAGCAGTGGACGTACAGATGTCCACTGCTTGTACTGAACATCTTGTCTCAGTCTGGTTAAGGTATTTTGCCCCAAACCTTGGAGAATTCCATTAAGAATGATCAGCAATGTAGGGGAGACCGGGATTGGTTGTCTCATAGACTGGTTGTCACAGTGCTTATTACAGCCAAACTAGAGGGCACTGTTTCATTATGTTGATATAGAACATTTGGCATGATGTCATACTCATTTCTATCTGGCCATTTTGTGTAAGACACAAAATATTGCGTAGTTGTAGTAAAAGTTTGTAGGCTATTAGGAATTTCATTATCAAACACTTACCAAAAAGAGCAAGGCAATAGCTTTAATTTTTGTCTACTTTTCAGTTGCTAGCTAAAGACATGTGGTAGCTAGCATAAAACCTTTGTCTGGAGGTCAGGTGGGGATGGTTGTCTCACTGTTCTGGGGGTTGACTGTCACATTTGCCATAACCCCTCTTTGCTGGCAGAATGATCAGAAGCTTCAAAAGAAAGACAGACAGGGGCAGCACGCCACCAGACATTATGATCTTGGCTGTGTGGCAGATAAAAATAAGTGGTAAAAGCATACAAAGTTCATGGTCATGATATTTTGATGGGGATAAATCTATTCCACTATCAGCTTCATTAGATGTTATGAAACTATCACTTTAATAAAAGCTATAATGTTTTCATCACTGTAAATTCCTTAATTTTATTTCTCATTACAGAGGATAATTCAAGGTGGCTCAATCATGGCTCACATTCATGGTTTAAACAAATACAAAGGGCTTTGCTGAGTATTATAGAAATGGTGATTCTATTCATTTTAAAATTTATTTGGTGTTTCTAGCTTAAATAACTAAAACATTACAAAAGCTTTTTTAAAATCACATTTTTTTTTCTGAAATCCCATCAATAACTATAGGGGCAACCAACCCCATACACTGTTACAACCAACCCTGTAATGAGGCTGGTTGTCACAGTGTGCCAGAGTGTCTTTAATGGTTAATAACTTGCTGTTAAAATAAGCTATAAGAATGAAAGGGATACCCACTTCAACGCAAGACCTTAAGCTTCCCTCTAATGTAGGAATGACTATTGTAAGATGTTTTGATGATGAACAATTTACGCAAAAGTAAAAAGTGTGACAACCAACCCCAGTCTCCCCTACACGAATTTGCAGTAATCTCTGTGGCCTTCTACCTGCTTCAGCATCAAGACACATTAAATTTGAGGACCATTACATACACAGGCTTAAAGCTTTCAAATTGTTCTAGGTAAGTTCTAAGTATTCTTACATGTAAACTCTTGTTTCTTCTCTAGAGCGACTTGAATGCTGTTGTTGCTGTTCAACGTGGAGGCTTTGAATTTCCAAATGTGGCTCAAAGAATTTTGACAAGTACATCTTACCCTTAGATAACTTTGTCACCTCCTGTGGTTGATGATGATGCCCCATGTAATTGATGCCAACTGACAGGTGTGTGTATTTTCCATGTATAGTGATTTGTTTGCTTGTAAGATTGGGTTTTATAGGATGTCTACACCTTTGTGAAAAAGATTTTGGTAATATTCATCAGTATATAGTTGGATAATTGAGAACTCACTTACTTGACATTGATCTGGGAATTTAGGGAATTTAAGTACTTATGATGTGTTCAAGAGATGTTGGAAAGCTGGAAATTCAGTAAAAGAAATGCATTGCAACAACCTTTGATGGGGATATCTGATGTCATGTCAACATACACTATAAATGAAATGCAATATTACTTTTAACAGGTTTCAAAACATATTGACTTCAATTTTCAGCATTACATGACCTTCAATATATCAAAACATCTATGTGGTAAATGGTAAAACATAGGAATTTGAATTTGTGACTTCCTAACATTCTGTGCTAACTAGCTAGATAATGTTGGGCTGAAAAAACTTGCAGGTTTCTCTCTTTTCTCCATGTTTCTGCAATGATTTCTTGAGCACTGGACAGCAAAGAGGTTATAATTAAAACCTCCCAGCTGAGAATGACATTTGATGATTTTCTGACTTTGAATGGAACAACAAAGTTCTTAGGCACAACAGACTTTTCCTGCTTATTGATAGAGACTGTGTGTGTGTCAAAACTCATGCATGGGAAATTGATCGGTTTGCCCGGCGAATAGTATAAAAATAATCTCCCAGTGGGAAGGAGACTTGGTCGAAGAATCATCAGTCATCAAACAAGAAACAGGCAGCACTGTGTCCTCTCCTCTGGTATAAAGATAGAAGGAGACAGAATAGCAGACAGAATCTAAGTTTAGCCTGCAGGATGCTGAGGATTTCTGGAAAATGGAGCTGGGGCGGAGGAGGAGTGAAGCAGATGCTCACCATCCCCATGGGCTTGTCCTGTATTGTCATCCCTCAACAGAGTCAGATCACAGCAGATGAGGTCTTTTCCACTGACCCTCGAGTGTCTCAGAAATAATTTTTAGCTGCTCCTCACTATGAGTAATAATAAAACTTAAAAGAATATCTGGAGGCGCTTTTTCAGCTGTATGTGACCCAGACTGGATGTTGCACTTAAGAAATGAAGTCCCTGCTTATAGTATGAAGATAATACATGCTGTTATCTCAAAACCTTGCATCTCTAAGATGTTAACCTTTCAGCAACTGAGACAAACAGCCCTGATCTTAGCTTGTATTTTTGAGTTCTCCAATGGGGTTCTGACAGGATCTTGTAGGCACCAAGAGGTCATAAACTTTTACCAGCCCAGAAAGAAACCATGTTATCCTTAAGCTTAAGTTACAATAAGAAAATGATCAAATAGGGTTTTCATAAAACAGCAGTGGGGTTATGGGGCTGGCAGTGGTGTGATGGATGCCCTCACTCATCCAGGCAAGACTATGCTGCGGTTGTTTGCTTCAGTCACAAAGGGGAGAAAAAGTCTACTGCCGTTCAGCAGCAAACAGTAAAGCATTGACAGAGC